>CABHPH010142580.1:0-33167 GCA_902168325.1 Peromyscus nudipes
GGGGGGGGGTGGAGGGAGGAGAAACTGGTCGGCATCTAATATATGAGAGAAGAGTAGAAAAATAAAGAAAACATATAATAGCCATAGTATTGATCAGTAAAAGTAAAAGTTATTGCTATGGCTTGAATATCTGTTACATTCCAAGCTCATTTTGAAATCTAATTGATATTTTAACAGTCTTAAAATGTGAGATGTTTAGGAAGTTTCTAGGCCATTAGGGTTCTACTCTCATGAATAGATTACTAGTATTATCACAAGAAAAATATAAGTTTGAATGCCTATTGCTGCTCCATACCCAAGAATTTCTTTCCTTCTTGATCCTCATTCTTTGGCTCTGGCTGTCAGGAGCAAAGGATCCTAACAGATGCTGGTGACTTGATTACTAGCTTCAGAGCTGTAATCAATACATTTCTGTTCAGTGAAATTTACCAAATATATGATATTCTATAATGGTAGAAAACATGAATAAAAGATGCTGCTTTTTAACAGAGCAAGAAAGTAGACAAAGATTTTAGTAGTGTTTTCAGGAAGTAAAAAGAGAAGACACAAATAAACAGTATTAGGATACCAGGGAGTTTAGAATAAGCTGGCAATCAATAAAATCAATGAAAGGAAGGATAGCCTGTTTAAAAGGTAGTTTTGAGATAATTGTCTAAGGTATATTGGAGGGGTAGTTAAAAATGAATTATATATGCAATATGTAAAACTCAATTTGTAAAAGCACTGGAAAATATGATGGTGGGTTTTTAATTTTGGAATAAGTAAGGTTTTTGTAAGGCACAAACAGGAAAAAACCACATTTCTTAGTCTCATTTCCTGTTGTAAAATACCCCAACAAAAGCAACTTTAACAAAGAAATTGCTTGTTGTTCTTTTTCTTAAATTGTAGTTTGTAGTCTACCACTGGGTGAAAGTCAAGCCAAAAAATTAAAGCAGCTAGTGGCATTCCCAGTCAGAATGGAGAGAAAAATATATGCATGCATGCTTATTAGTGCAGTACTTTTTTCATGTTTATATGGTGCAGATCCAAACCTAAGAAATGGTACTGCCCACAATAAGCAGGTATTCCTGTTTCAATTAATGTAATCAAGACAATTCTCCACAGATATGCCCACAGGTTAACCTAATCTAGAAAATTATTTATCTATTTAGACTTTCTTCCCAGGTAATTCTATGTTGTGTTAAGACAATTATAACCAACCGCCACAATTCCATCCCTTGCTAACTTGACAAACACATCACTTTAAGCCATAACCTTCTATACCTTGTCCCCAAAATCTCGTTTTTCATATAAAATACAATCCAACTTTCGTAGCTCCTAATGCCTTTAAAAGTTCCAACTCTTTAAGGGTCCAAAAATCTCTGAACTGTGAGCTCCTATAAAATAAAAAGCAAAGTATATAATTATAGAATTAGGATTACTAATGCAAATAACTATTCTTATCCCTAAGGGGAAGAATCATGGCATCACAGGTAACAACCACACCAAAAACAAAGTCCAGAAGGGAAATACCAAACTGTACCTTGATATCCAGAGTGTTAGGCTTGTCACATAATCCTCTAGGTTCCAAAGGATTTGGGTAGTCCTACCCTCCAGCTCTGCCATCTGAAGGCCACACAGCTTCTCTCACACTTAGGCTAGCTCCATTCCATATTCAAAAATCTCCTTGTTGGGAGCGCCACAGTCTTCCGATTTCTAATATTTTGGGGTCATTATTGCAGTTTAAGCCTCACCTTCAGAGCTGGTGGTTGTCTCTCAGGCCTCTCAGGGACTTTCTGCAAGGACTACGATCATGCCACATGATACTTGGTCTGTTTCCATCTAGGAGCCCCTCAAATTTGTACCTTTACCTTCACAACCATTACCATATGAAGGCACTGCTAAGTTCTCCTAGCTCCAATTTACTACAACCTTATCAGCTTTTCAGTTGTGGTCCCAGGGAAGCAGTTTCTGAGGATGCTGCTTGTGAGGATCAAGAAAATTCTTTAGTGTAGGCATTTTCTTCCTTTAAGTGAATTGGGATCCGCAAAAACAGAGCTTCCTCTGGAGGGTAGGGCTTTGCCTTCCAGACAATTCTCCCATTCCCTCAGTGTTGCACAGGAGATTTCTATGTAATGTTGGTGGTCTCTATAAATTACTGTTGCTATATCAATATTAATTTAAATACAATTTTGTCTTGAAATCTTTTCTGTGTGTGATTATTCTGTGAATAAATCAGTTCATTACCTTAAATTCAACTTGAGGTTTTCAGGACACAAGCAGAATGAAAATATATGTCCTTATCAAAATATCACACAAACAATCCATATCTCAGTTCCTAATAGAGTCCTAATTGCTTTCTGAAACTTCATGAGTGAAGCTTTCATTGACTCCTTTTCCCTCATACTTTTTATGTTCCAAGCTCCCAAAAGAATGGTCCATTAAGCTCTGCCTATAGCATTCAATGGCTTAAAATTCATTTGGTCAAGTTTACCACAACAGTTCTATTCCCCAGTATAAATTTCTGTACCAGTTTTTATAAGTACATGATAAGATCTGTTTGCTGTTGTGAGACCACCACAGAATGTACTTCTACAAAATAATTTCCATTGCATCATTGTACAGTATATTATTGAACCAAAATAAAGTATATTATCTCTTGTTGACCAAAAGTGTCTTATAAAATGCATCAATCTATTTACAAGTAATTGAAATAAGATTGCAAGGGGACAGTCAAAAGGCAAATGAGATGAAAAGAAAGTTCACAAAAGAAATACAGAAAGCTAACAAACACTTGAAAATATGTCAATCTCACTAATATTGAGAGTAGAAACACAAAAACAAGATACCAATTTTTAGCTATGAGATGTGAAAAAGATTTAAGTTTGACAACAAACCTTGGAAGATTGAGAAATTCTCATACACAATGCAAATTAATATAGCCACATTTCAGGAAATAATTTAACAATGTACACTAACATTTTGTTAATTATTTCTCTATAACCTAATACTTCCACTTAATAAAATTGCTGTAGATAATAGATACAAAATGTGCAGAATGGCTTCCTGATGTCCCTCATCTGACATTGAGTAAGGTTTTTGCTATAGGTTTATTTAATATTATAGAATATTTGCTATAGGTTTCCTTCTACTACCCACATTATAGAGAATCCTTTTATTGCATGAGTACTAGGGTAATAATTGCCAAATGAGTTTTTTTCTTTCATGAATTTTCTGACATTTTCTAAGTTTTTAGCTTCTTGTAAAGAATTTTTTTTAAATTATGTACATGTGTTAAGTTTCTTCCCATTAGTGATACCCTGTTAGGCTTGAATATTTGAGGACTCCATAACACTGCCACATTCTTGATATTGTACGGGTTCTCTCTAATAAGGATTATGTGATTATCTTCAAGATTTAAAAACCTAGATAAGGTTTTCCCGCATGCTTTGTATTTGTAAGCTTTCTTCAACATATGGTTTTAATGAGTTTATGCAGAGATGATCTGTAGGAAAAGGACATAATACATAACACATTCATTACAATTATATCAGGAAGCCATATGCTTGGTGTGACTTTAGAAATATTTTACAAGGAAATAAAATTTATGTTCACAAAAAGTTCCTTAGGAAACAATCTATGTATACAGCAATGAATCAAACAAAATTACACAATCATCATGTATTAAAATGACATAAGATTAATTTGACAAGATATGAAAGAAACAATAATTTAAAATGTGAAGACTTATGTCAGGATAATTTTATGGATAACTATGTCAAGTCAAAATCACTGCATAACTTACTCTATATTTTATGGTACAGGATATTGATCTTAGACTGCTACATCTTTTACATAAATATTTTTGTTTTGCCAATGCTTGAGATTTTATAGAATATAATATAGATTTTTTCAAACCCCTAATTATGCCCCATTTTTTTCTATCAATAAATACAATAAAACTTTTGTTCAATTTCTGCTGATCTGGATTAAAAAAATGTGCAGAATGTAATGTTTGTGGGTGATCTTTTACTACTACAAGGTTTGTAATAATAAAAATTGAAAAACTTAAATACACATAGGTAAGAAAATAGTCACATAAACTGGGATGCATTCATGTTCCAGTCCTATGCAAAATATAAAAACAATGTGTAATTTGAAAATAATATTTCCAACTTATAAGAACATTACTAAAATATTATAGAATAATATATAAAAGCTTACTATTTGTATACTAATATAAATATAACCTTATGTACTTACAAGTTTTTCACAAATGCATTTACATATGTATAAATGCATAGAGAAAGTTTTGAAAGATATTCACTAAATATATGCATTTGTTAAATACAGAAATAGAAATTTCTGGATAAGGGATTATGATTGGACATGGGAGACAAGGAAGAATTTAAAACATTTCAATTTTTATTTTTTAACAAAAAACGTTGTGTTAGTTCTTTTACAATTTTGTGCAATGTGTCTTAATCATGTTTGCCCCAGTTCTTCCCAAATCCTTCCCTCTCCTAACTTTGTATCCTGTTCTTTTTTTAACCATTTGTGCTGCCTATATGTTTGTGGATATGTGGTCTTTCAGTGAGTCATGGTCGATTTACTTACTACAGTTTTAAAATCAAGGATTAATTCCTTTATCAGTCACATAGGTTAAAATAAGTTAAGTTAGGAGAAAAGCCACAAGTTTACTAAGATCACTATCTTAACAGTATAAAAATAGGCCAGGTAGTGGTGTTACATGCCTTTATCCTAGTACTTGGGAGGCAGAGGAAGGCAGATCTCTGAGTTCTAGGCAAGCCTGGTCTACTGACCTAGTTCCAGGATAGTCAGGGCTACACAAAGAAACCCTGTCTTGAAAAGCAAGCAAACAAAAAAGATATAGAAAGAGATTTAAAATATTGAATAAGGCCAGAGTCTAAAGTCCAACCTCATGTATAAAGACCAAGAAGAAGAGACCAAAGTTCATTTGGTACTCCATTGTTCCATTTCATGTGGATAAAACTGAATAATAAAGAGCAGTACAGTGGTACTTTAATGGCGCAGGCAGACCAGGAAGTGATAGGAATTGGGCTGGTTTATGTAGATAGATGTCAAATCATAAGCAAATAGTTTTCAAAATAAGATTACACTGTAAATATCTACCAGAACTAGAAGACATACTAAAATTTATATAGAAATAAAGAGATTTAGGAGCTACTTATGCAAAAAATATATTTCATAAGTAAATTAATATTAATGAGGTTGTAAGGTAGGAGCAAATCATGCCACCTGAACAATGTATTCTATTATTATGAAACTCAGGAGTTAGGAGTAGGTAGAAAAATTGATGTTTGAAACAATAATTCGTTGTAGGTATCACAGGTATTTAGACATCAGGGCTCAGATTAAAGGCATAACCCCATAAGTCCATGGACTTCTGTCCCTCCTTCCTTTCTTTGGTCTAAAGAAAAACCACAGTCTTACAACAACAAACAAACAAAATGAAAAATTAAACAAAACACCTTGACCAAAGCAACTTGGGGAGGAAAGTGTTTATTCCAGCATACAGTTGTAGTTTCTCATGAAGGGAAATCAGGGCAGGAACTCAAGGCAGAGGCCGTGGAGGAGCTCTGCTTACTGACTTGCTCCCATTGGGTTTGCTCAGCTTGCTTTCTTATACACCCCAGGACTACCAGGGGTTACACCACCCACAATGGGCTGGGTCCTCCTACATCAATCTGGCTAAGAAAATGCTCCACAGGCTTGCCTACAGGTTAATCTGGTGGGGGAATTTTCTTAGTTGAGTATTCTTTCTAATGACTTTCTTTGACTAATGACTTTAGCTTGTGTCAAGTTGACATAGAACTGTTAGCACACTGAGCATGCCCAGACATACTCTTGTCTATCACCCTGATCTTCTAAACAGGTGTTCTGTGACTTTAGCTAACAATGTCTCCCAAAGGGATCACCATCTTTTCTTTTTGAGCTATGACCTCATTCTGTATGTTTCTCCTTCAAGTTGCCTTTGTCAGGGTATTTTATCATGGCAACAAAAAATAAACTAAGATAATGCTTTAAGTAAACTTATGAGTTGCATTGGGCCACTTTCATAGCTACCCTTGGACACATGTGGCCCCCAGACCATGGAATGGACGTGCCTAAAAGCAATTCAGGTGTTCATCAAATGATCAACAAATAATATGTGTTATGTTTGTGAATATTATTTAGCCATAAAACGAATGTAGACACTGGGATGTATCACAATGTGTCAAAACTTATACAAAACCTATTGAGTAGAAGAAGAAAACACAAGGAGCTCGTACTTTTCTGATCACAGTGATAGGAGACGTCCAACAGGACACTTCATGTACACAAAAAGTGACAGTTATTGTCAAGAGCTAGGATGGTGCTGGGAAGAGATGACTACTAACAGTCATTGTTTCTTAAGGGGATAATGAAAGTGTTCTAACTGTTGTAGTGATGGTTGATAACCTGTGAGTGTACTAAAAATCATTGAATTGTAAGATTTTTGTTTGTTTGTTTGATTGATTTTTTTTAGAGACAAGATCTCTCTGTGTCTCCCTGGCTGTCCTGGAACTCACTGTGTAGACCAGGCTGGCCCTGAACTCACAGAGATTCACCTGCCTCTGCCTCCCAAGTGCCAGGATTAAAGGCATGGGCCACCAAACCTGGCCCAACTGTAAGTTTTTGGTAGGTGAGTCATTCAATGTGAATTATATGTCAATACTGAATTAAAAAGAAAGAAAGAAAGAAAGAAAGAAAGGAAGGAAGGAAGGAAGGAAGGAAGGAAGGAAGGAAGAAAGAAAGAGAGAGAAAGAGAAAAAAAGAAAGAAAGGAAGGAAGGAAGGAAGGAAGGAAGGAAGGAAGGAAGGAAGGAAGGAAGGAAGGAAGGAATGGACTTTAGTGGCAGCCTTGTTTTGCATGCTAACCAAGCCACATTAGAGATGGATAAGTTTTCTTGTGCTGTAATGTAGAACAGGTTATTTTAGTAGGAGTTGTCTGCACATATTCTGTGCTTTATACCTATATATCTTTATATCTGTGTGATTCAGAATTGTCTATTCTGAATTAATTTACCATTAACTTACATTTCTTGCCAATTTCATTTTTAAAATTTTTCCATTTTTTATTCTTTTGAAAATTCCACAAATGTTTGCACTGTACCTTGGTCACACATATCCCATAATCCCTTGCTTCAGCTTCCACTGCCCACTTCAATATATCACTCATCTCCTTCCCAACTTCATGTCTTTTTTGGAACCCATTAAGAGTGAGTGCGGTGTGTGTGTGTGTGTGTGTGTGTGTGTGTGTGTGTGTTCCTCCACCAGGGTATGGGAAACTTACCAATGACCATTCACCCAAAAAGAAAAGTAACTTTATTCTCTCAGTAGCCACCAACTGAAGAAGATCTACGTATAAGCTCGTGCTCCTACAGGCAACTAATTTCTAGGAAAGACACCAAAAAAAAAATTAAAAAACCAAACAAAAAATGCAATAAAGTAAAGACTGTGTCTTCAGCAAGTGGTACTAGAAAAACTAGACCTACATGCAGAGGAATGAAACTATACCCTTATCTTTCCCATGCACAAAACTCAACTCTACATTGGTCAAATACCTCAACATAATACCTGACACCCTGAATCTTTTGGAGGAGAAAGTATGAAATATGCTTCAAATAATAGGTACAGGAAAGAATTCCCTGTGAAGACTCCAGTAGCACAAGAATTGAGATCCAAAATTTACAAAGAGAACCTCATGAAATAAAAAGCTTCTGTATAGCATAGGATAGCATCAGTTAACTAAAGAAGCAGCCTATAGACTGGGAAAATATTTATCAAATATATATACATCTTATAATGATTACTATCTCAGATATGCAAAGAACTAAAAACTATATATAAACACCCAAAACTAAAGAACCCAATTAAAATTGGCACATGTAACTAAGCAAAAAGCTTTCAAAAGAGAGCTCCTATCCTGCCCCGGACCTCCCATCTGGACAAGAGGATCCCCTCCACCCACACCAGGAAGGTTCCCCTTCTCCAAGACCCCCAGCAGACCCTGTAATCTCCACATCCTTCCCCCACGCTCATCCACCCGAGACTCCAGCCACTTCCTGAGACTTAGAGACAAGCCCCCAGCTCCCATCCTGTCCCGGACCTCCCATCTGGACAAAAGGTGAGTGCCTGGGCTCATACCCAGAGAGGCCTGCCTCTAGGTCCCATCCCTGGGCACCAGCCATTCTGGGGAAGAACGGCCCAACTTGGCCCCGAGGTTTTGGCCACCTGGCAGGATCCCCTCCACCCCCACCGGGAAGGTTCCCCTTCTCCAAGATCCCCGGCAGACCCTGCAATCTCCACATCCTTCCCCCAGGCCCATCTGTCTGAACTCCAGCCACTTCCTGAGACTTAGAGACCAACCCCCAGCTCCCATCCCACCCCGGAGCTCCCATCTGGACAAGAGAGCTTCCATTTGGACCAGAGAGAGGCTTCCTGAATCCGTCAGCTCTGTCTGGACCAAGAGCGCTGATATGACCAAGAACAAATCCACAAAGAGATGGGCAGATGTCAAGACATAAGTACATAAAACAAAATGAAGAGCAATACAGCATCACCAGAACCTAGCCCTCCTCCAACAGCTAGACCTGAACATCACAAAATGGAAGAAGCAGAAGAAAGCAACCCTATGAATAACATCATGAAGAGGCTAGAGCCTTATATAGAAGAAATCACAAATGAAATTGAGGAAAAGACAAACAAAAAATGGGAAGAACGCTATAAAAAACTAGAGGAAAGGACAAATAAAGCAGAAGAAAACAATAAATCCCTGAAAGAAAATCATGAAAAAGCAATGAAACAGATGTGGGAAACAGTCCAAGATCTGAAAAAGGAAATAGAAAAAAATGAAGAAGACACAAACAGAGGGAATGCTGGAAATAGAAAATCTAAGTAAACGATCAGGAACTTCAGATGCAAGCATAACCAACAGAATGCAAGAGATGGAAGAGAGGATCTCTGGCGTTGAAGATACGGTAGAAGAAATAGATTCATCAGTCAAAGAAAACACTAAAGCCAACAAAGTAATGACCCAAAATGTCCAAGAAATCTGGGACACCATGAAAAGACCAAACCTACGAATAATAGGGTTAGAAGAAGGAGAAGAATACCAACTCAAAAGCACAGAAAATATATTCAACAAGATCATTGAAGAAAACTTTCCCAATTTAAAGAAGGAAATGCCTATGAAGATACAAGAAGCCTATAGAACACCAAAAAGACTAAACCCAAAAAAAGTCCCCTTGCCACATAATAATTAAACAACTAAATGTATAGAATAAAGAAAGAATATTAACAGCAGCAAAGGAAAAAGGCCAAGTGACTTATAAAGGCAAACCCATCAGAATAACACCCGATTTCTCAATGGAGACTTTGAAAGCCAGAAGGACCTAGACAGATGTAATGTAGACACTAAGAGACTATGGATGCCAGCCAAGACTAATATACCCAGCAAAACTTTCAATCATCATAGACGGAGTGAACAACACATTCCAAGACAAAGCCAGATTTAAACAATACTTATCCACAAACCCAGCCCTACAGAAAGCACTAAAAGGAAAATTCCAACCTAAACACAGGCAATAGATAATGCCACAGCAGGAAACCCTAAAGAAGAGAAGTACACACACACTACCACCAAAAATAACAGGAATGAACAATCACTGTTCATTAATATCACTTAATATCAATGGACGTAATTCACCTATAAAAAGACATAGGCTTACAGAATGGATAAAAAAGCATGACACATCTTTCTGCTGCATACAAGAAACACACCTCAAATTCAAAGATAGACACTATTCAAAGATAGAATAAAAGGCTGGGAAAAGACTTTCCAATCAAATGGTCTTAAGAAGCAAGCGGGTGTAGCCATCCTAATATCCAGCAAAATAGACTTCAAACTAAAATTAATCAAAAGAGATCAAGAAGGGTATTACATACTCATCACAGGAAAGATCCACCAAGATGAAGTTTCAATTCTGAACATTTATGCCCCAAACACAAGGGCACCCATATATGTAAAAGAAACATTACTAAAGGTTAAACCACATATAAAACCCCACACATTAATAGTGGGAGACTTCAACACCCCACTTTCACCACTGGAAAGATCTCCCAAATTGAAACTTAACAGAGAAATAATGAACTTAACTGATGTTATGACTCAAATGGACTTAATCGATGTCTACAGAACATTCCATCCTAACAAAAAAGAATATACCTTCTTCTCAGCACTCCATGGAACCTTCTCTAAAATTGACCACATACTTGGCCACAAAGCAAATCTCAACAGATACAAAACAATTGGAATAACCTCCTGCATTCTATCAGACCACCACGGTTTAAATTTAGATTTCAACAACAACAAAAACTACAGAAAATCTACAATCTCATGGAAACTGAATAATGCTCAACTGAATCACCAATGGGTTAAGGAACAAATAAAGAAAGAAATTAAAGACTTCCTAGAGATCAACGAAAATGAAGACACCACATACCCAAACTTATGGGACACTATGAAAGCAGTGCTAAGAGGGAAATTCATAGCACTAAATGCCCATATAAAGAAGTTGGAGAAATCTCACACTAGTGACTTAACAGCACGTCTGACCGCTCTAGAACAAGAAGAAGCAAAGTCTCCCAGGAAGAATGGATGCCAGGAAATTTTCAAATTGAGAGCTGAAATCAATAAAATAGAAACAAAGAGAACGATACAAAAATTAATGAAATAAAGAGTTGGTTCTTTGAGAAAATCAACAAGATAGATAAGCTCTTATCCAAACTAACCAAAAGACAGAGAGAGAGAGCATCCAAATTAACAAAATCAGAAATGAAAAGGGGGACATAACAACAGACAATGAGGAAATCCAGAGAATCATCAGGTCATACTTCAAAAACCTCTACTCCACAAAACTGGAAAATCTAAAAGAAATGGATAATTATCTCAATAGGTACCACATACCTAAGTTAAATCAAGACCAGATAAACTAAATAGTCCAATAACCCCTAAGGAAATAGAATAAGTCATTAAAAGTCTCCTAACCAAAAAAAGCCCAGGCAGATGGTTTCAGCGCAGAATTCTATCAGATCTTCAAAGAAGAGTTAATACCAATACTCTTTAAATTGTTCCACACAATAGAAACAGAAGAAACATTACCAAACTCCATCTATGAGGCTAAAATTACCCTGATTCCTAAACCAAACAAGGATGCAACAAAGAAAAAGAACTACAGACCAATCTCCCTCCTGAACATTGATGCAAAAATACTCAATAAAATACTGGCAAAGACTTCAAGAACACATCAAAACAGTTATCCACCATGATCAAGTAGGCTTCATCCCAGGGATGCAAGGGTGGTTCAACATACGAAATTCCGTCAATGTAATACACCATATAAACAAACTCAAAGAAAAAAAAAAACACATGATCATCTCACTAGATGCAGAAAAGGCATTTGACAAAATCCAACACCCCTTCATGATAAAGGTCTTGGAGCCATCAGGAATACAGGGAACATACCTAAACATAATAAAGGCAATTTACAGCAAGTCAACAGCCAACATCAAATTAAATGGAGAGAATCTCAACACGATTCCCCTAAAATCAGGAACGAGGCAAGGCTGTCTGCTCTCCCCATACTTATTCAACATAGTACTTGAAGTTCTAGCCAGAGCAATAAGACAACATAAGGAGATTAAGGGGATACATTAAGGGAGATTAGAAAGGAAGAAGTCAAGCTTTCCCTATTTGCAGATGACACAATAGTATACTTGAGTGACTCCAAAGATTCAACCAAGGAACTGATACAGCTTATAAACACCTTAGGCAACATAGCAGGATACAAGATCAACTCAAAAAAAATCAGTAGCCCTCTTATATACAACTGACAAACAGGCTGAGAAGGAAATCAGAGATACATCACCATTTATAATAGCCACAAATGATATAAAATATCTTGGGGTAACACTATCCAAGCAAGTGAAGGACCTATATGACAAGAACTTTAAGTGCCTGAAAAAAGAAATTGAAGATGTCAGAAAATGGAAAGATCTCCCATGCTCATGGATAGGCAGGATTAACAGAATAAAAATGGCAATTTTACCAAAAGCAATCTACAGATTCAATGCAATCCCCATCAAAATCCCAACACAATTATTCACAGACCTGGAAAGAATAATACTCAACTTCATATGGAAAAACAAAAAACCCAGGATAGCCAAAAGAATCCTGTACAATAAAACAACCTCTGGAGGCATCACGATCCCTGACTTCAAGCTCTACTATAGAGCTACATGCTGTGGGATGGTCTGTATGTCAAACATGTTGCTTATTGGTCAATAAATAAAACACTGATTGGCAAGTGGTCAGGCAGGAAGAAATATAAGCGGGACAAGGAGGAGAGAATTCTGGGAAGTGGAAGGCTGAGGAGACACTGCCAGCTGCCACCATGACAAACAGCATGTGAAGATGCCGGTAAGCCACAAGCCATGTGGCAAGGTATAGATTTATAGAAATGGATTAATTTAAGATATAAGAACAGTTAGCAAGAAGCCTGCCACAGCCATACAGTTTGTAAACAATATAAGTCTCTGTGTTTACTTGGTTGGGTCTGAGCGGCTGTGGGACTGGAGAGTGAGAGAGATTTGTCCTGACTGTGGGCCAGGCAGGAAAACTCTAGCTACAGCTACAGTAATAAAAACAACTTGGTACTGGCATAAAAACCATCATGTACCAATGGAATCAAATTGAAGACCCTGACATTAATCCACACACCTATGAACACACAATTTTTGACAAAGAAGTCAAAACTGTACAATGGAAAAAAGAAAGCATCTTCAACAAATGGTGCTGGCATAACTGGATATCAATGTGTAGAAGGCTGCAAATAGATTCATATCTGTCACCATGCACAAAACTTAAGCCCAAGTGGATCAAAGACCTCAACATAAATCCAGTTACTCTGAACCTGATAGAAGAGAAAGTAAGAAGTAATCTTGAACGCATTGGCATAGGAGATCACTTCCTAAATATAACACCAGTAGCACAGACACTAAGAGAAACAATCATCAATGGGACCATTTGAAACTGGGAAGCTTTTGTAGAGCAAAGGATATGGTCAACAAGGCAAAGTGACAGCCTACAGAATGGGAAAAGGTCTTCACCAACCCCACATCTGACAGATGGCGGATATCCAGAATATATAATGAACTCAAGAAATTAGACATCACGCCCGAGCAGCACCCATAGGCTAAGAAAGATAGGGAAAGGTGAGTCCGCTTGGCGCCGGTGGTCCTCAGAAGGCTGATACTCTAAGGGACTTCCTTTTCCTAGCCTTAAATTGAGGCACAGTCCTCCTCCTTGGATTTCTCTTTACTAGGAGGTTGGAGCTATCCTTGGATCTGGGGTCTCATTATGTAGTCTTGGCTGGCCCAGAACTCATTATATAGACCAGGTTGGCCTTGAACTCACTAAGATCTGCCACGCAAGTGCTGGGATAAAAGCTGACGGAGCTTTTGAGTCTTTCACTGCTGAGATTTCTTACATCCAACCATGCGTCTTTCGGCCCTGCTGGCCTTGGCATCCAAAGCCACTCCTGGTCTCCACCACCGCTATGGGATGAGCCGTCCAGGCTCCCTGTCAGACAAGAGGAATCCCCAATGGAGCAGGCAGTGCCCAATGGTGGTAGAGCCCATCTCTGATGAAGACTGGCACCTATTCTGTGGAGACATGTTGGAGATCTTAGAAGGCAAGTATGCTGGGAAGCAGGGCAAAGTGGTTCAGGTCATTCGACAGCAGAACTGTGTTGTCCTGGAGGGTCTGAACACGCATTTCCGCTATATTGGCAGAAACAAGGATCACCGAGGGACCATGATTCCTAGTGAAGCTCCCTTGCTTCATAACCAGGTCAAGTTAGTAGACCCTGTGGACAGGAAACCCACTGAGATCCAGTGGAGATTTACTGAGGAAGGAGAGCAGGTTCAAGTCTCCATAAGATCTGGGAGAATTATCCCCAAACCTGAATTTCCTAGAGCAGATGGCATTGTCCCAGAAACATGGACTGATGGCCCTAAGGACACATCAGTGGAAGATGCTCTAGATAGAACTTATGTGCCCCAGCTAAAGAGATTAGACGAAGAGGTGATGGAGGCAATGGGGATCCAGGAGACTCGAAGACACAAGAAGGTTTATTGGTATTGAGCCCGAGAGTGCTGCTTCTGCCTACTCAGTCTTCACCTTAAGGGTGGGGAATCCTCCTCCTCCAACACCAATAAAGAGCCCTGAGTGCAAAAAAAAAGAAAAAGAAAAAGAAATTAGACATCAAAATGCCCAACAGTCCAATTGAGAAATGGGCTACAGAACTAAACAGAGAATTCTCAACAGAGGAAGCTCAAATGACTGAAAGACATTTAGGGAATTGCTCAACATCCCTAATCATCAGGGAAATGCAAATCAAAACTACTCTGAGATACCACCTTACACTTGTCAGAATGGCTAAGATCAAAAACACTGAAGACAGCTTATGCTGGAGAGGATGTGGAGCTAGAGGAACTCTTCTCCACTGCTGGTGGGAATGAAAGCTTGTACAACCACTTTGGAAATCAACATGGTACTTTCTCAGAAAATTGGGAATCAATCTTCCCCAAGAACCAGCTATACCACCCTTGGGCATATACCCAAGGAATGCTCAATCATACCACAAGGGCACTTGCTCAGCTATGTTCATATCAGCATTGTTTGTAATAGCCAGAACCTGGAAACAACCTAGATGCCCTTCAACTGAAGAATGGATCAATAAAATGTGGTACATATACACAATGGAATACTACTCAACAGAGAAAAACAATGACATCATGAGGTTTGTAGGCAAATGGATGGATCTAGAAAAAATCATCCCGAGTGAGGTAACCCAGACTCAGAAAGACAAACATGGTATGTACTCACTCATAGGAGGATACTAGATGTAAAACAAAGATGACTAGACTGCTACTCACAACTCCAGGGAGGCTACCTAGAAAACAGGACCCCAAGAAAGACACAGGGATCGCCCAATGACAGAGAAATGGATGAGATCTATATGAACAACCTGGACATGAGTGGGGGTAATGAAGGGCAAGGGTCAAGGGAAAGAGAGCTTAGGGGAGTGGGAGATCCCAGCTGGATCAAGAACAGAGAGGGAGAACAAGGAATAAGAGACTATGATAAATGAAGACCACATGAGAATAGGAAGAAGCAAAGTGCTAGAGAGGTCCCCAGAAATCCACAAAGATGCCCCCACAATAGACTACTGGTAATGGTCGAGAGAAAGCCCAAACTGACCTACTCTGGTGATAGGATGTCCAAACACCCTAACTGTCATGCTAGAAACCTCATCCAATGACTGAGGGAACCTGATGCAGAGATACACGGCCAGGCCCCAGGTGGAGCTCCAGGAGTCCAATTGGTGAGAAAGAGGAGGGTTTGTATGAGTGAGAATTGTTGAGACCAAGATTGGAAAAAACACAGGGACAAATAGCCAAACTAATGGAAACACATGAACTATGAACCAATGGCTGAGGAGCCCCCAACTGGATCAGGCCCTCTGGATAAGTGAGACAGTTGACTAGCTTGATCTGTTTGGGAGGCATCCAGGCAGTGGGACCGGGTCCTGTTCTCAGTGCATGAGTTGGCTGTTTGGAACCTGGGGCTTATACAGGGACAATTTGGTCAGCCTGGGAGGAGGGGCCTGGACCTGCCTGGACTGAATCTACCAGGTTGAACTCAATCCCCAGGGAAGTCTTTACCCTGGAGGAGATGGGAATGGGGGGTGGGCTGGGGGAAAGGTGGGGGGGGAGAACAAGGGAATCCATGGCTGATATGTAAAATTAAATTAAATTAAATTAAATTATAAAATAAAATAAAAAATAAAAAAATTTAAAAAAGCTTTCAAAAGAAGAAACACAAATGGCTGAGAAATAATTTTTAAATGTTTAACATCTCAAACATCAAAGAAATAGAAATTAAAACTACATAGAGATTTCATCTTACTCCAGTCTGAATAGCTTTAATAATAATAATAATAATAATAATAATAATAATAATAATAATAATAAATGGCAGCAAATGCTGGCATGGATGTGGGGAAAGGGGAATCTTTATTTGCTGTTAGTGACAGCACAAACTTGGTGGAGCCAATATGAAAATCAGTGTGGAGGTTCCTTAAAAAACTGGGAATAGATTTATCAGATGACTCACATTCCTGGGCATATACCTAAAGGACTGTATCATATCCCATCATATTATATACCATATACCATATATCTGCTCATCTATGTCCATAGCTGCTCTCTATTCAAAATATCCCTGATATGGAAACAGCCTAGATACCCATCAATTGATGAATGGATAATGAAGATGGAATTTTATTAAGCTGTGAAGAAAATGAAATTAGGAGTCTTGAAGATAGATAGAGCTGAAAATAATTATTCTGAATGAGGCCATCCAAACCCAGAAATACAAACCCCACAGGATCTTTCTCATATGCATATAAGAGCTTTGAAATTTTAGACATGTGTTAATTTCATCAATCATAAAAGTCAGGAAATTAGTCAGGCACTATGGGAGATTTTTAGGGAAGAAGGGGATAGATTAACAGAGTGACCTACAAGTGGTCAACATTCACAAACTAAGAAAATATTGAATTCTCAATGTGAAATGGGACACTATATCACTGCCTTTCTCCCAAGGTTCAGTGATTATCATGAGACAGACAGAGGAAAGGTTTTAAGAGAAAGTGGTGGTGTAGATTATTGCAGAAAACAATGTTTTCTGGACATGAAAAGATTGTTACACATACAAAATTATAGACCTGCACAAGACCAAGCCATACAAAATCTCAGCCTCAATTGAGAAGGGGAGTCACAACTGAGGGTCTATTGACAACAGATGACTCCTGGGAGAGGACAAGTCAGTTTTCTTTTGGGATATGGCTCCAAGTGGCTACCTGTGCTCTAGAAGATGATGTGCACATACTGGCATCACTAAGAGAATTTAGTTTAACTTAGAGAGGTAAACAAAAGAACACATAAAATTGAAAGCCAAAGTGGTGCAGAATGTAAGTTAGGAATTGGAGTGGTGGGAATCTGGGATGGATTTGATCAAAACTTATTATATTCATTGATAAAATTCTCACATAGTAAAAAACAAAATTTCATATATGTGTATAATATGTCTTAGCCATATCCATTACTACCTCCCTCCCTTCAGCTCCTCTGGCCACCTCAACATATTTCACATCTTCTCTAAATTTTATCTTTTTTAAAAGATCACTGAGTCAAATTAATGCTGCCCATATGCATATGAGACTGGGGTCATCCACTAAAGCATGTGTTATCTACAAATTTCTGCTCCTAAAAGAAAAATAGCTCTCTGTAGGTGAATTGTTAAACAGTCTTATTAATAAAAAAAAAAGCCAGAGCCACATATTGGGATTAAAATCTGAGAGAACAGGCACATTCTCACCACTTGGAGATCCTCAGTCAAAGAGACCTACTTCCTGTATACCCATGCCTATATGCCTTTCTGTTCTGCCATCTCATTTCCTCTCTGCCCAGCTACATCATTTCCTCTTCCAGCCCAGCTCTGTCACTTCCTGTCTGTCTGTACAGACCTCCAGACCTTTATGTTTAACTAGTGCTGGGATTAAAGGTGTGTGCCACCATGCCTGACACTGTTCCCAATGTGGCCTTGAACTCACAGAGATCCAGATAGATCTCTGTCTCCCGAGTGATAGGATTAAAGGTGTGTGCTACCATTGCCTGACTTCTATGTTTAATATGGTGGCTGGCTTTTTCCTCTGATCCTCAGATAAACTTTATTGGGGGACACAGATAAAATATCACCACATCTCTCAATTCCTCAGCAGCCATAAATTGACATAAACTCCTCGTGTATAGGTGGGACATCAGCAACAACCTCCCATTCCATGCTTGAATTTTTAGCACTCTTGATCTTGAGGTCTTGTGTGAGGAATTACAGCTTCTGTGGGTTCACCTGTGTAACATCCATGTCCTGTGTAGAAGCTATCATTTCACAGTATTACCCCCAATCCTCTTGTTCTTACAGTCTTTCTGCTCCCACTTTTGGGGTATTCCCTGATATTCTTTGAATGGCAAAGGACTCACACTCACTTATTCTCAGCATTTTAAACAGCCACGAGCTCTGCATTAAGCTTTTTCTATCCTGTGCAATAAGGAACTTCCTTGAACAAAGCTCGGAGCAGCATAAATCTATGGCTAAAAACACACTTATTTAGAAGGGAGTTTGACTACATAACAGTTTAGCAGCAAAACATCAATAGGTTCTCACATAGAGCCTATGGATTTTACAACCCTGGTTTTGACCCTGTTTAAATTATCAGACATGACTTCATTCTTATGCATCAGGCCTCAAATCGAATCAAGAGAGAACTAGGTTACTTCCAAAAATTATTATGCCACCATTGCACCTGTGGGTACATCTTTCCCCACAGGTCATCAATGTACTATGCAGGATCTAGTGCTCAGTAAGGCCACTGAACTTTTTTCTCCCCTAGTAATTTCTAGTACTATGAAGGCTAGATAGTAGGGAGAGGGTTTTCTTGTCAGTTCAAGATTTATTTCTCTTTTTTCCTGCAACCAAAGTTAGTGATATCTTCAGGAACAGGATCTTTCTATCTAGTTGTGATGTACATCAGTACCAGTGGCAAGAGCCTGTGTTGTTTTGACTTCCTTTCTTTCCAGCAACTCACAGAAAGGTAACCTGTGCCAGACACTGAGATTTTTATTTATTTTATGCTGGGCACATGAGAGGCAACACATGTCTTCTGGAAGCATCATTGTTCACCCATGTGGAATAACTCTCTTTAAACTACTTTTTTAAAATTGTGCTCTAGCTGGCTTAACAGATGGGTTAGCCAAAACTAAGGAATATGAAAAAGCCTTATGAAACCCCACTAGTACATGAACTAATTTATTTTTTCAGAGAACAGTGCTGAAGGTTGAACCAAGATACACATAAATGAGCCTCATGAACAAGAGGCAAGTGCTCTACCACTGAGCCACAGTCTTGGGTTTCTTAGACTGTGAAGTTTCTTGCCTAATAGATCTATAGAATAGGATGAATTTCTTCATTCCTCATATTCTAGCCCAGTAAGATGACTGCAGACAATTTTAGTTGCCTATCAATAAGTGGACATTGAAATTTTCCAATAATACTCCTTCACCTAAGTTTGCCTTGGCTGCATTTGTGTATGATAGTTCTTCATCATACACTTCATACACTTCCTCATCCTGGAGTGCCATATCTTTGGGAGGAAATGTCACTGGACTATACATCCAGTAACGTTATTAGTGTTTGTAGTTCTCATAAGGGATAGTTGAACTCATCAAGAACTAGTATGCTTAAGACTTGACTATTTAGTGTGTACCATGAGTACTGTTTAGAGACAGGCACATGATCATATGATTCAGTATAATTTAAGGTTTTTCTTTGAACAATTGAGAAAAATACTTCCTGTATATGGGCCAGAACCTATGTAGACATAAAGCTCTTGTGGCTATGCATGTCCCTTGAAAGAAGCCTAAGAGTAAATTTTAGAAAGAGAGAAAATAAAGTGGAAAATACTGGGTCCTGATGATATAGCTCAAATCCTTAGATACAGTCATGAAGTCATATTCCCTGGACTACTTCTGTTACACTTTCAACAAACATTTGCTGAATTCTTGTTTTTAAATTTGTATTAATTTTTAATATTACTTAATTTACTTTTGTATTTTATTTTAAAATTTTATTTGCTTAGTGTGTGTGTGTGTGTGTTTGTGTGTGTGTATGTGTGTGTGCACTTGCATGCCATGGTGTGTGTGTATGTGTATGTGCTCTTCTACCACTCCATAGATTTTATGGATCAAATTTAGTTCATCGGCCTTTGTATCAAGTATCTTTAATGGCTAAGCTATCTATCCCCATGTCCTAAGTGCCTGTTTTGTTAGAGAAATATATGTTTTGGGAAGTTAGACTTCTTTCAAAAAGTGTACCTGATAGACTCATAACACGCCCCCATGGTTGTGCATGTCCAGCAGACCTAGAAACTTCCGCCTAGCCAGTTCCAGGTCAAAATAGCCATTTCTGGGCCAAAGCATCTCGCGTGACCAGGACCCCGTGGCTTTGCATGGTTGCTTAAGAGCACGCAATGCAACCATGTGATCTGCACATGCATGGAGTAGCCACATCAAACTGTGTATGCATGCGCCACCCAGCCTTTATAAGTCGGTGCCATATTTCTGGCTTCCTTCTTCTTTTTCTCCACACACGTGTCTCTTCTGCAGGCCTGAGCACTCGTCTGTCTCTCTCATCTTAATAAAACTCTTATTAGTGGATTCTGTCATGTTTTGTGACATTTCCTCACAGGGTAAGAGCACCGCTAAATAACTAACATCTGGTGCCGAAACCTGGGACTGCTCCACAGAAACCGGGGACTCTGCTCCATACGCAACAGACCGCTCTACATTTGCCTGGCCACACTAAACATCCATCCAACACTGCTTCTCCAATTGGTGAGTCCCCCACTTTTCGGCCAGCGTAAACGGTTTCCTGAATCTGTGAGAACGATCATTGAGCATCTGGCACCTCACTAAGTATTCTTGAAACTGGGGGAATGCCTGGCCACGGTCTTTATTGGCTACAGTCGGCCTCTATCGCAGGCCTGAATTTCTAGCCAACTCCCACGTCTGCATCCTGAGATATTCCTCGCTGATTGGACCACAGCCGTTGGGTGCGTCCTGGGGGGCTGTGTGAGGATGACACGTTCTTCCGGCTTGACGAAGTGGTAGACGCTGTCTGGATTCCCGGGGAATCCTTGCCTCATGCGGCAGGGCCCCCGCTTCTTGGCTGACAAGCCGTTTAGCAGCCTGTGCCCGGTATCCGTCCTTGGCCTTGGGGATGCCTGGGGCCTTGGCTCCGGATCACGTTTGTTTTTTTTATTTTTTTATTTTTCTGCCTCTCTGCTGCAGACATGGGAAACAAGGCTACCAACCCTATTAGTCCTTCCTCTCCCTTAGGCTGTCTTCTTGATGCTTTAAAACCTCTCAGCTTAATGCCTTACATAAAGATTCCTAAGCTGATCCATCTCTGTACTAAGAAATGGCCCAAATATGCTTTAGAAAATAACAAAAAATGGCCGCCGAGTGGCTCCTTAGATCCCGATATTTTACGGGAGTTATCTAATTTCTGTCAGTGAGCAGGTAAATGGAAAGAGTTGCCCTACATCATAGCTTTCTTCTTTCTGAGTGTTAAACCATCTCTTCTGGATTCCTTCTCTCCTGTTCATATGCTCCTAGCTATGCCTAAACCAGAGGATACTCTGACTCTGGAATCTCTGACTCTAGATCCTGCTAATGAACCTCCACCTATCTGACCTCCAGCTCCCACCCCTACTCCTAGGGTGACTGTTCCTTCAGCTCCTCTTCCGGATTTTTCTTCCTCTAAAGCTGATCCTCCTTCGGCAGCAGCTGCTTCTCCCTCGGCAGCAGCCGTTTCCAAAGGCCCTGCCCTGGCTCCAACCTTCACTCCTCCTAACACCCATTCTCGAACTACTAAATTGCCTGATTCCAACCATCCAAACCCTTCCACTGTTCTCCCTTTGCGAGAGGTGACTGGTGTGGATGGACTGATTAAAGTTCATGTTCCATTCTCTCTTGCAGAACTCTCTCAGATAGAAACTAAGCTGGGTTCTTATACTTCTAATTCTGCTTCCTTTATTAAACAGTTTCAATATATAACTCAATCTTATAGTCTCACCTTTCATGATATATACATGATACTTTCTAATAAATTACTTCCTGAGGAGCGCAGGTGGGTATGGGAACAGGCTAGGACCCATGCAGACGAAATTCACCAGACTAACCTTTCACACCTCCCAGGAGCCAAGGTGGTTCCTGACCAAGAACCACATTGGGACTATAACACCCAGGGTGGCTGTCTAGCCAGAGATAGGTTTATTACCTGTCTCCTGACAGGCCTCTGTAAGGCTGCCCTAAAACCAGTAAACTATGAAAAACTAAAAATGGTAATTCAGGATAAGGATGAAAATCCGTCTCACTTCTTAGAGCAGCTCACCAAGGCTCTACGTCAGTTCACTAGCTTAGACCCGGAGAGCCCTGAGGGCAGGCAGCTGCTAATGACCCACTTTGTCTCACAGAGCTTCCCCGACATTAGGGATAAACTTAAACATTTGGAGAACAGCACTCTGACTCTACAGGCAGATGTGCTGGTGATAGCATTTAAGGTGTACCATGGGAGAGATGAGAAGGCCCAAAAAAGGAACTGCCAGATGCTGGCAAGCACCATCTGACGGGCTCCCTGAAAGCCGTCTGGTCCCTGCTTCAAGTGCGGGAAAGAAGGCCATTGGGCCTGGGCTTGCACCACCACCCCACAAAGGGCACCAACAAGGCTTTGTCGAAAAAGTTGCCAAAGGGGTCACTGGTCAGCTGACTGTCCTAATGTCCCAAGCGATATAGGAACACCAGACAAAGACCGCCCTCTGGCTGACTTTCTAGGCTTGGCCTACAGCGAGCACTGATGCTGCCCGGTTCCCGCCCCGGCCACTCCCATCTCACACAGGGAACCAAGGGTAATAATAAAAGTAAATGGGCGCCCCATCTCATTCCTTTTGGACACCGAAGCTACCTACTCTGTCCTGAGAGAGTTTTGGGACCCACCTCTCCTGCTCGTCTCCCTATTGTCGGGGTTGGGGGACAACCTTACCTGCCTCATCAGACACCACCACTTAATTGCATTTTCAGAGGCATCCCTCTCACACACACATTCTTAGTGGTGCTAAGCTGCCCTGTACCTTTAATGGGAAGGGATCTTTTAGCTAAGGTAGGAGCGTCCATTTCTTTTGCTCCACACATTCACCTCATCCCAGACGCGCCAGCAGCGCCCCTCCTCCTTCTCCTAGCCACTCACTCTACTGACTCTAACAGTTATTTTCCCATGCCAGCCTCTCAGGTAGACCCAAAAGTCTGGGAGACCCAAAACCCTTCTATTGCTAGACACCATCAGCCTATTACTATCCAGCTATAAGATCCTGCCAGATATATCACCCAAGCTCAGTACCCTCTCTCACTCAAGAGCCTAAGAGGACTTAAGCCTATCATTTCTGACCTTCTCAGGAAAAACTGCTCCGCCTAACCTCTTCACCTTTTAACACCCCCATACTTGCAGTTAAAAAGTCTAATGGAACCTACTGCCTGGTTCAAGACCTCCGGCTCATTAACTCTGCAGTGGTCCCCCTCCATCCTGTAGTACCTAACCCTTATACTCTCCTGTTCACTATCCCTTTGGGAACCTCTCACTTCTCAGTTCTAGATCTCAAAGATGCCTTCTTTTCTATACCTCTCAGTCCTCAGTCTCAAAATATCTTTGCTTTCACCTGGACTGACCCTGACACTCACCGGTCCACACAGCTGACCTGGACTATTCTGCCACAGGGATTCAGGGACAGTCCACACCTATTTGGTCAGGCTTTGGCCTCTGACCTGCTTTCTCTGTCTCTCCCTGGCTCTAAACTAATACAATATGTAGATGATATTTTACTCTGTAGCCCGTCCTTACAGGTTAGCCAAACTAACACCTCTGCTCTCCTAAATTTCTTATCCAGCCAAGGTTACAGGGTATCTCCTTCTAAAGTTCAGATGTCAACTCCCCAGATCACCTATTTGGGTCTATCCATTATTCCAACTCACAAAGCTATTACTGTAGACAGAAAGCGTCTAATCGAGTATCTTACAGTCCCTTCTGCTAAACAGGAGATTCTGTCTTTCCTAGGAATAGCTGGCTTCCTACGGTCTTGGGTTCCATCCTTTTCTCTCCTTGCTCGCCCCTTATACGAGGCAGCTCAGGGCTCCCCACATGAACCCCTCCTCCATCCTGTCACTAAACCTTTCCAAAAGCTCTAACAGGCTCTTCAGGCCCCAGTGCTTCATCTCCCAGACTTAACCCATCCCTTCTCCCTCTATGTAGCAGAGAAGGAGGGATTTGCCCTGGAAACTCTAGGGCATCAGCTGGGATCCTCCTTTGCACCTGTAGCCTATCTGTCAAAGAAGCTAGACCTTACCAGTCAGGGCTGGGCACCTTGCATCTGTGCCTTAGCAGCTGCAGAGCTCCTTATTCGGGAATAAAAAAAGCTAAGCTTTGGGTCACCCATTATTGTGTTTTCTCATCATAATCTGTCCCATCTTTTAACTTATAAAGGCTTACAAACTTTACCTCCTTCCCGGGTTCTTTCTCTCCAGGTGGCATTACTAGAGGATGCCACACTTACTTTTCGGACTTGTCCACCTCTTAATATCTCAAGCCTCCTCCCTCAACCTAATGCTGACTATTCTCCTTCTCATTCCTGCACTGAAACCTGAGAGAAACTGTTACCTCACCCTTCACACATACAGGAGGGTACATTGCCTCAGGCTTCTTATACCTGGTACACAGATGGCAGCTCCTTTTTATATGAAGGGACCCGTAAAGCGGGTTATGCCATAGTGTCAGATACTGAGATAATAGAGGCACAGGCATTACCCACACACACCACTAACCAACAGGCTGAGCTGATAGCTCTCACCCATGCCTTCCAATTGGCACAGGGACAATCTCTAAATGTTTACACAGACTCCAAATATCCTCCTGTACCACGCTGCTATTTGGAGGGAGCATGGCCTTCTTACAGCAAAAGGGGGATCCATATCTAACTCAGGCTAAATAATGGCCATGCTGGAGGCTTCTCACCTCCCCAGGGCTATAGGAATTGTCCACTGCCGGTCTCATCAGACCGATAGCTCCATCATCTCTAGGGGAAACAACCGGGCTGACCAGGCAGCCAGGACAGCAGCCCTCCAGGGCCAAGTCTCACCTCACCCACCTCAGGGAATCCATACAGTACAGCCTACACCCTCACAGAGAACTCCAGACACTAGACAAATTGTTTCCTATCTACACCAGCTCTTTCATCCTATTAATCTTGCTCTGTCTCAATTCGTAAAAGCTTACCTGCAGCCCACCTCTGAGAACTTACAGTTCTTAAGAACTATTACTGCCTCTTGTGAGATCTGCCAAAAAAACAGATCCCAATACCAAGTATAGGAGTCAGCCTTTTCCCACCCACCAGGCTGGAGGTTCCCTTCCAGGGACTGACTGGCAGCTCGATTTTACCCATATGCCCATTGTCAGGAAAGACTCATTTTCAAATTGGGTGGAGTCATATCCGGTTTCTAATAAGCAGGCTCAGACAGTTGTAGACTTCCTTTCCGAGAAATTATTCCTCAGTTTGGGGTTCCTGCTTCTCTTCAGTCTGACAACGGCCCAGAGTTCACCTCTCAGAATCTCAGATACTAGCTAAGGCTCTTAACATTCCTTGGCATTTTTATTTCCCATACCATCCTCAATCCTAAAGAAAGGTGGAGCGTACCAACTGGTCTTTAAAAACTATCCTTACTAAGATGTC
The DNA here is from genome assembly GCA_902168325.1 of Peromyscus nudipes. Lineage (NCBI taxonomy): Eukaryota > Metazoa > Chordata > Mammalia > Rodentia > Cricetidae > Peromyscus > Peromyscus nudipes. The sequence continues at coordinate 25,562 of CABHPH010142580.1, forward strand.
ACAGGAACTTCATCTCGACTGGGTAAGATTATTGCCTCTAGCTCTTCTTAGGCTCAGGGCTCTTCCTAAAAAGCCTCTTTCAATTTCTCTATTTGAACTAATGTATAGAAGGTCAGTTCTAACACCAGGTCTTTTATCCAACCCTCCAACTGTTCCAGATAGCATGTTAACTCCCCTTTTATGTCACCTAAGGTCTGTTCTATGGAGCTACGCAGACTGTTCATTACTTCAGCCGTGTGACAATAATTGTCCACCTCCAATACACATCAGCGGGGATCAGGTTCTTCTCTTCCCTCCAGGCCAGCGCCCTTCACCCCTTTCCCCTAAGTGGCAGGGACCCTTCAAGGTAATTCTTGTGACTCCTACAGCTGTTAAACTCAAGGGCTTTCCTCACTGGGACCACCTGTCTCATCTAAAACCTTTTATCTCACCTCCATACCAGAAAAATCTTTCTTCATATACAGTGAAACAAACAGGGCCTTGTACTCTCAAGCTCCAGAGGACATCAGGATCCACTGCCTTGTCACCAATTCCAGAGAAATAAGGTATCACCCCTTCCTTTCCCAACCAGGGCCACACAGAGCTGGAGGCAAAAAAGACCATCAGAAATATCCAGGCGGTAAGGAAAAATGTAATACAACAGTCTATCATTGTTCAATATTCAGCAACTGATCATCTGCGTTTCCTAAATGCAAAACTAATAAAGGAAACAGGTGCCTTAAATAAACTACCTCTAATAAGGCTTGTCTAAGATAAAAATTAAGCAGAGTACTAAGGCCAGATCTACCTCAGATAAATGTCACATGTCTCCATCTGGGCAGGCCAGATCTACCTCAGATAAATGCCAACTCCAAAAATAAAATAATAATGATTCTTTTTTTCTCTAAGCTTTTTCTGTGTCAACAGTATCTTGTCAAACAGAAGGTTCCCAGATGCAGCACGGATGGACAGCTGCAGAACAAGGGGACAGTAGAACGTCATTCCAGGACCCCCCCAACATCATCCCAGGACTTCACTAGCTACCCTCCCCATTTCCCCCAAGAGCCAACTGACACCCACTATTCAGCTGGAAGCAGTCTTTGAGAGAAATGTCGCCCCATACCCAGTCAACCACAATTTTTTTTCTTTTTTAAAAAAAGAAGAGTCAGGATGATAGACCCACAACACGCCCCCACGGTTGTGCATGTCCAGCAGACCTAGAAACTTCCGCCTAGCCAGTTCCAGGTCAAAATAGCCATTTCCGGGCCATGGCGTATCATGTGACCAGGACTCCGTGGCTTTGCATGGTTGCGTAAGAGCACGCAATGCAACCTTGTGATCTGTGCATGCGTGGAGTAGCCACATTGACCTGTGTATGCATGCGCCACCCAGCCTTTATAATCCGGCACCATATTCCCGGCTTCCTTCTTCTTTTTCTCCACACACGTGTCTCTTCTGCAGGCCTGAACACTTGTCTGTCTCTCTCATCTTAATAAAACTCTTGTTAGTGGATTCTGTCGTGTTTTGTGACATTTCCTCGCAGGGTAAGAGCGCTGCTAAATAACCAACAGTACCTAGTAGCAAGAGGTTTATATATATACATGTTCAGTAACAGGCACTGTTTTATGTATAGCAACATCATGGTAAACAAGTTAGATATGGCCCTCTGACTTCATTATAAAGGTCAATAAATTCCTTTTTTAAACCTGTAAGAATTTGTTTTTCTCATCTAAACTGAAATAGTCCTTAACAGCACAAGGAGTATGAGGGGGCTTTCAGTGTTAAAATAGCATGATATTTGTTTACTAAGTTTTTAGCAAAATAAATAGCATGTAGTAACTGCTAATGGATGATTTTATGGTTCTGTATCTGTGCCAATTCTAATATACTCAAGTGATTGTTAAACATATTATTCTATTACTTTTTTTGCATTTTTAAGAAAATGTTTTATTCATTTTACATACCAACCACAGTTTCCACTCCCATCCCTCATCCAGCTACCCCCCACCTCTCTCCTGACTCACCCACCCCCATTCCCTCTTCCAATAAGGTAAGGCCTCCCATGGAGAGTCAACAAAGCCTGGTACATTCAGTTGAAGCAGGACCAAGCCCTTTCCCTCTGCATCAAGGCTGAGCAAGGCATCCCACCACAGGAAATGGGCTCCAAAATGCCAGCTCATGCACCAGGGATAGATTCTGATCCCACTGCTAGGGGCCCCTCAAATAGACCAAGCTACACAACTGTCTCCCATATACAGAGGGCCTAGTTCAGTCCCACGCAGGTTCCACAACTATCAGTCTAGAGTTCATGGGTTCCTATGAGCTTGGTTCAGTTGTCTCTATAGATTTCCCCATCATGATCTTGACCCCCTTGCTCATATAGTCTCTCCTTCCTCTCTTCAACTGGATTCCCTGAGCTTAGTCTGGTGCTTGGTTGTGTATCTCTGCATCTGCTTCCATCAGTTACTGGATGAAGGCTCTATGATGACAGTTAGGGTATTCATGCACCCTCTCCACTATTGCTAGTACTCTTAGCTCGGGTCACCCTTGTGGATTCCTGGGAATTTCCCTAGCACCAGGTTTCTCCCTAACCCCCATAATGTCTTCCTCTATCAAGAGATCTCTTTCTTTGCTTTCCCACTCCAACCCTCCCCCAACTTGACCACCCCATTCCCTCATGTTCTCATCCTCCATCCCCTTCCTTCTACTGGCCACCTCACCCCCACTTTACCTAGGAGATCTCATCTATTTCCCCTTCACAGAGGGATCCATGCATCCCTCTTAGGGTCCTCTGTAGCATGAATCTTAAAAGTCTTAACGAGTTCTTATTAATAAAATCAAACCTGAGGCCAGTTATTGGGGTGATCACTGGAAGGTTAGAGAGACAGAATAAGCCACAGCTATCTCACCTCGCTGAATCCTCAGCTGGTCTTGTTTCCTCAGACTGGATGCCCCGAGCCCTCATCCAGAATGGGTCTCAGCTGAACTGCTGCTAGAAGCCTGAAAGCTTAACCAGCCACATGCTTCTCCAGGCCAAAGGTTTCTCCAGGCCAAAGGCCACTCCAGGGCAAATGCCCCTAGTTTCTGGTCCTCACGCTTTATATACCTTTCTGCTTTCTACCACCACTCCCTGGGATTAAGGGTGTGGCTTTCTGGGATTAAAGGTGTGTATCACCGTGCCTGGCCGCTTCCAGTGTGGCCTTGAACTCACAGAGATCCAGAGGGATTTCTGTCTCTGGAATGCTAGGATTAAAGGCATATGCCACCACTGCCTAACCTCTATGTTTAATATTGTGGCTGTCCTGTTCTCTGACCCCAGATAAGTTTATTAGCATACACAATATTTTGGGGAACACAGTACCCCCACATTTCCTCTCTTTTTGTCTAAAATTAAAAAAGCTTATAACTAATACAAGAAAAACTATATCCAGTAAGTATATACAATATACACAGTCAAGATTACATTAACGATGTCTAGTCCATTAACATTTGACAGATTCAGATAAAAAACTCCATTATATATTAACAATGTCCAGTCCAGTAACATTTGACAAATTCAGACAAAAATTTTTTCATTACTTATCTTATTGAAAACAAGTAGTTCCTTTTTAAAAGTAGATTCCATAATCTCCCTTTTTATCTTATCATATCCATATTCTCTCTTTTTTTTCATAATACATTCAGTAGTCTACCTTTTGTCATTTTTATATCTTTCCCTTTTTCTTCAGTGTAGATTCAGTGATCTACCTATTTATCCTATTTTTCTTTATCTTTTTTCTCAGAGTAGATTCGATGATCTATCTCATATCTATTTCTCTTTTTCTTTTTGCTTTCTAGGGGTGAAGATATCTTTAGGGAATCTTGAAAAGAAAATTTTGGGTTAATTGTCAAGTCCTGTATCATTTGTCACAGTCTTTGCATAATAGGAAAGTTCAGGGCTTGTCATAAGTCCTTGCTTGAGTAGTCCTTCAGGCTGGATCATCTCGGCTAGTCATCTCGAAATTGTCCTAAACAGTTTGTACTCCAAAGTCGATCTTTCCTTGGTGTTAATCAGCTTAATAGCTTTACCGTAGTCCATGTAGAATCATCATTGTGGAGTCCTGTCATCTTTTTGAAGATTCCAAAGTCCCTGTTAGGCGTGGTCATGGTTCACTGCAGATTTTTTTTTTTTTTTTTTGGCCTCCTCTGTGGTTTGGAGTAATCACAGTCTGATAAATGTCTGTCTCTCGGAACCATGAACATTCTTCCCTACAAGAGAAAATCTTCACAGCAGTTTCTCCCCACCATTTGTCTTGCCAAACTTTTCCAAACTGACCTTTGCCGATGCTTTCTTGTAACACGATGGTCCTGGCAATTCTTCTCTGAACAAGCAGCGGTAAACCCTTTGTCCCAGGTAGCAGCATCACCGCAGTCACCAACACGATGAGAAGAAGCCAGCAACTCAGAGCAGCAGCCACTGCCTCCATGGTCCCACCACTGTTTGTGGTTCGGTCTGGGACGAAACTTCTCCTTAGCAAGCCTCTTAGGCCGGCCTCAAACTCAGGATCCTCCTGCCTCTGCCTCCTTCAGTAAATCCTACCAGCGTGTGCCGCCACAACCGGCCGAGTATAGCGCGGGCCTGAGTTGGGGCTCACAAGGCCACAGCTTTTTCATGAATTCGTACCACGAACGTTGGGCGCCAGATGTAGCATGAATCTTAAAAGTCTTAACGAGTTCTTATTAATAAAATCAAACCTGAGGCCAGTTATTGGGGTGATCACTGGAAGGTTAGAGAGACAGAATAAGCCACAGCTATCTCACCTCGCTGAATCCTCAGCTGGTCTTGTTTCCTCAGACTGGATGCCCGAGCCCTCATCCGGAATGGGTCTCAGCTGAACTGCTGCTAGAAGCCTGAAAGCTTAACCAGCCACATGCTTCTCCAGGCCAAAGGTTTCTCCAGGCCAAAGGCCTCTCCAGGGCAAATGCCCCTAGTTTCTGGTCCTCACGCTTTATATACCTTTCTGCTTTCTACCACCACTCCCTGGGATTAAAGGTGTGGCTTTCTGGGATTAAAGGTGTGTATCACCGTGCCTAGCTGTTTCCAGTGTGGCCTTGAACTCACAGAGATCCAGAGGGATTTCTGTCTCTGGAACGCTAGGATTAAAGGCATATGCCACCACTGCCTAACCTCTATGTTTAATATTGTGGCTGTCCTGTTCTCTGACCCCAGATAAGTTTATTAGCATACACAATATTTTGGGGAACACAATACCCCCACAGTCCTCCTTGTTTCCTACTTTCTCTGGAGCTATGGGTTATAGTCTGGTTAACCTTTGCTTTACATCTACTATCCACTTATGAGTGAGTACATATTGTGTTTGTCTTTCTGAGTCTGGGTTACTTCACTAAGGATGATATGTTCTAGTTCCATCCATTTGCCTGCAAGTTTCATGATGCCATTGTTGTTTACAGCTGAGTAATATTCCATTGTGTAAATGTATATCACATTTTCTTTATCCATTCTTTGGCTGAGGTCTATTCCTTACAAATATATATTTTATGCATTTCACTACACCCACATTCCATAATAAGTGGTCCTTTATAATATGTCATTTCAGAATATCTACAGAGGTGGTACCAAGGACAAAGAACTGAGGAAGGAACACTTGAACTCTAGACCCTTCCTTCTAGAAGATTCTGTTCCAAACACACTTCATATTTACTGTCTTAAGGAGATATACAGTTGTAGTATTCTTGTGATAAGGACCGACTCATGTTCATACAATTTGTATTTGAAGACTGTCACTTCAGTTTGCTAGCATTACAGCAAACCTCTAGATTTCACTTCCTTTGCATGTAAAATAAGAATGAAAATTCTCTTAAGCTCTAGGGTTGTTGCAAATACCAAGTGAGTGAACATATTTAAACTTTCTAAGAGTGTGTTGGTGATATGGAGTGCTTAGAAGTTGTTATTGTTCATGTCGCCTTTCAAGAACCTTGGAGTAGGAGGTTTGAAAAAGCTTTTGTTGTCCTGTGCTCTCTCATAATAAAGCTGTTAACAAAAGATGTAACTATTGTGCAGCAAGACATATCAAAGTGTCTCCCAATCTATGCACTCACTTTCATCTGAGCTTCAGTGTGACCTTTTTTTTTTCAGTCTTTTTGATATGTCACTGGCCTGGCCTCATATCTCATGTTACATACTCTTACACACTCTTCAAACATCTGTCTCTCTATACTCTACTTCTCAGTTGGAAAAATATCCTCTGATCTTATATCCTTCTCAGATTGCAAATGAGTGTCTTGTTTTCACTTAATTACCTCAACAATCTCTCCTTAGGCTCTATTTCTTTATAGTAAAACTGACTGCAATCCAGTGTGCACTCTCACTACTCTTCTGAGAGAGTTCTGGTAGACATCATCAACTACCTCTTTAATGTTAGAACTGGAAGTCTCTGCCGAAAACTTGCCTATTTGACCTTTATTCCATAGAATTGAGTCTGTTTACAGATCTTTTGGCTTTGGGCAAACTTATCTTAAGTACTTCCTCTCTTATCATTTCTTCTTCATGTCTTATGTTTGTAGATTTCTCTTAATGTACTCAAAAGATTATTGTGCCTAGAGGTTTTACCTCTTTTTGTACTTATTAGTCTATACGTAGACACTGGACATTCCTATCCATTGCCAACAATTTGTTTCCACCAGTGATTAAGTATGCAGGTCCTAAATCAAGACTACTGAGATTTAATGGTCTCTCTGCCACTTGTGATATGGTTAATCTCCTCTAATCTTTAGTTTCCACATTAGTAAATAATAATTACTAAATAATATTAGTAAATAATAAGATCTTTGTCAGAATTAAATGAGAAAGTATTTTGAAATGCTAATCATGTAATAATTTTTGAGTCAGTTTAATATTATTTCCACTCAGCATAATAATATTAGTAGGTTCTCCTCTAAGGCCTATGACTTATCTAGCCATAGGTTTTTTTTACGCTAATATCTAGGCCAGATACAGGTTTCATCTTGTGGACAAGGTCTTAAATCCAATCAAATGGTGATTGGCTTTACCCATGATGTCTGTGTCAGTATTTCACCAGAATGCATCTCTTCTTTTAAAAAACTGTATTCTGTTATTTTTGCATATAAGTGTTTAGCTGTATGCACATCTGTGCAATCTGCACATGCCTGGGTCCCATAAAATCCAGAAGAAGGCATCATATCTCCTGAAATTGGAGTTCCAGGTGGTTGTGAACTGCCGTGTGTGGGCTGGGAATCAAAACTAGGTTCTCCAGAAGACCAGCATAGCTCTTAACTACTGAATAATCTCTCAGAATTCATGGCTGGGTAATATCAGCAACTAATTTCCTACTCTGGTATTGTGTAGCTATACACATTACATTACAGTGAAAACCGGGTAGTACCGGGCGGTGGTGGCGCACGCCTTTAATCCCAGGATTTGGGAGGCAGAGGCAGGTGGATCTTTGTGAGTTTGAGGCCAGCCTAGTCTACAGAGAGAGATCCAGGAAAGGTGCAAAGCTACACAAAAAAACCCTGTCTCGAAAAACCAAAAAAAAAGAAAAGAAAAGAAAAGAAAGAAAGGAAGGAAGGAAGGAAGGAAGGAAGGAAGGAAGGAAGAAAGAAAGAC
>CABHPH010142580.1:33267-60654 GCA_902168325.1 Peromyscus nudipes
AAAGAAAGGAAGGAAGGAAGGAAGGAAGGAAGGAAGGAAGAAAGAAAGAAAGAAAGAAAGAAAGAAAGAAAGAAAGAAAGAAAGAAAGAAAGAAAGAAAGAAAGAAAGAAAGAAAGAAAAGGAAACCGGGTAGTAAGGATAATCCTTTCATCTGACTGTGCTGATTTACCCATATTCTATGACCCAAGTATATTGTATCTTTACCAATGCAGTCTTACCATCAAGTTCTATAGGGTAAACAACAGCATTGGCAATAGCCTGAATCCCAGATCAGTAGCAGAGAGCAGATCCTCAACAAGATCATCAATAAAAATGTCTCCAAACTAAGGAAGAATGTATCCATAGAGATACAAAAAGTATACAGAACACCAAATAAACAGACAAGGCAAGAAAAGAAAATCCTTACATCATGTCATAGTTAAAATACTTAAAATATGGGAAAAGGGTAACAAAAGCAGCAAGAGAAAAAAGTCACATATACAGGAAAACCCATCAGAATAACAGCTGATTTCTCAATGGAAACTTTGAAAGGCAGAAGAATGCAGAGAAATGTATTTCAAGTTGTAAAACACCATGATTGCTACTCTAGATTACTGTACCCAAGAAAACTATCTTCCATAGTTGAAAAAGACAGATAAATTTTACATGATACAAATAGGCTAAAAGACCTCATGTTTAGAACATGAGACCTACAAAGAATAGAAGAAGTAACACTTTGGACTGAAAGGAAGAATAAGGCTAATCAAGAGGCTGTAGAAAGAAAACAAATCAAGTTATAATACTGAAAAGCAAACTACAGGTAAGAACAAAATAGTACATAAAAAAAGAAAAAGAAAAAAGAAAAAACACAAATGACTGCAATTGACACACACCTTTCAATAATAACTTTAAATATTGATGACTTCAAATCTCCAATCAAAATATGCAAGCTATCTGAATATATTAAGAAACATAATCCAACTTTGTTACCTACAAGAAACTCAGCTTTAACGATAGGTACTACCTTAAAAGGAAAGGATGGAAAAAGTTATTCCAAACAAATATAACTAAGAAGAAAGCAGGCTCTGCTATCTTAATACAGGATAAAACTAAAATCAATCAGAGGAGATAAAAAATGGAACTTTAATCAAGAAACAATTAGTAAAGAAGACATTGCAATCCTAAAGCTATATGTACATCATGACAGATTTTTCCTGGGAGGATACAAAACAAGCACACACACATACACACACACACACACACACACACACACACATACACACACCTACTCATGTCAGATAAGGAACTAGGGACAGATCAGATTACAAATACCGTCAAAGTCCAATTTTGTGAACTAATTCATTTTCTAGTGGTTACTTGCAGTAATATGTGTGAGGGGTTATTTACAGAAGCAGGAATGACTCAAAGACAGCATCAGCAAATATCACCCCATGGGTAACAGCTAAACTCACAAAATCTGGAAATCTGGAGCACAACACAACACCCTATGGTCTAAGCCTCTTCCAGACATCCCAGCTGCTCTTTGTTCCTTCTAGACATTCCAGCAGTCCCTGATTCTTTCGAACTGTTTGGCTAGTGTTAACTTCTTCCTCTACTGTTTATATATTCTTGGGAAGGGAGGAACCTGGTGAATTTGATCAGTTTTCGGAACTTACTAGAGCTACTTTAAGTTGTCTGCATCGTGTCTTGATGGGTCTTTTAATTTTCCAATATCTTTCTCTATGGCTTTCTTTGGAGATTTAAAGTTTCCATTGTAGAGGTCCTTCACTTTCTTGGCTGGATTTGTTTCTATATATTTTATTTTCTTTGAGGATATTGTGGGTGTGAGTGCATCCAAGATCTCTTTCTCTGTATGTTTGTTGTTGGTTTATAGAAAAGCTATTGTGCATGTTTATTCCGTATTTTGCCACATTGATGAGTTAGTTCATCATTTTTTAAAGTTCTCCAATAGAAGTTTTAGGATCTCTTAGGTATAAAATCATGTTATCTGTAAATAGGAATAACTTGATGTCTTCTTTTCCTATTTGTATTCCTTTAATTTTCTCCTCTTGCTTTATTGCTACAGCTGTGCTTGTGTACAATATTGAAGAGGAGTGGGGACAGAGGACAGCCCTGTCTCTTGATTTCAGTGAGGGAGTTTGCTGCGAGATTGTATCTCCTAGAAATATCAGAAGCTCCACCCCTAAAGTCTCACCAACATGTCTGCTTAAACATGGCCAGAAAAAGGATGGCACCAATAGACATGCTAATGTGAACAGGAGAAATCTCATGAAGCCTTAGTGCTACAAAAAGAACTACAGGCAACTAAAAAATGCTAAAAGGGGGAGAAATCATCTTCCCCAGAGGAAAGCACACCAATCAGTTATCCAGTATCGAAGCATATACACACAAGTGACACTATACACACTGAGCAGCTTTAATTTATATATTTATATATATACACATATGTGCATATATATATATATAAAATAACAATGCAACAACAAAAAAAACAGACCATAAATTAGAAAGAGAGCAAGGTGAGGTATGTGGGTGTGTTTAGAAGGAGGAAATTGAAGGAGAAATTATGTAATTGAATTATAATTTCTAAAATAAGGTAATAAGGAAAAGCATATTTCTAAAATTAAGACATAAAGGAACATCAACCCATTAATAATAAGTGATTTCATATGGCAATTTTTTATGAGAAACAGGTCATCTAGACAAAATATGAGCAAAGAAATATCAAATTTGTTTATTTATTTATTGCTTTACTTTTATACATATATATTTTTATTTAAAAATTGTTTTATTCATTTTACATACCAACCATAGATCCCCTTCTAATCCCTCCTCCTGCTCCTCCCCCCATATAATTCCCCCCAACCCACCCCTCATTCTCTCCTCCAAAATGGTTAGTTCTCGCATGGAGGGACAGCAAAGCCTGGTACATTCAGTTAAGGCAAGACCCAGCCCCTCCCTCCTGCCTCAAGGGTGAGCAAGGTGTCCGACCATAGGTAATGGGATGCAGAAAGCCAGCTCATGCATCAGGGATAGATCCTGATCACACTTCCAGGATCCTCTAAAACAGACCCTGCTACACAACTGTCTCCTGTATGCAGAGGGTCTAGTCTGGTCTCATGCAGGTTCCACAGCTGTCGTTCTAAAGTTCATGAGTTCCTATGAGCTTGGTTCAGTTGTCTCTGTAGATTTCCCCATCATAATCTGGACACCCCCCCACCCCCCCCCACCCCCCCACCCACCCCACCCACCCCCACCCCCGCGCTCATATAATCCCTCTTCCCTCTCTTCTGGAGCTCGGCCTGGTGCTTGGTTGTGGATCTCTGCATCTGCTTCTATCAGTTACTGGATGAAGGCTCTATGATGACAGTTAGTGTATTCACCAATCTGATTACCAGGGTAGGCCAGTTCAGGCACCCTCTCCACTATTGCTAGTAGTCTAAGCTGGGGTTATCCTTGTGGATTCCTGGGAATTTTCCTAGCATCAAGTTTCTCCCTAACCCTATACTGTCTCCCTCTATTTTTTTTTTTTGATTTTTCGAGACACGGTTTCTCTGTGTAGCTTTGCACCTTTCCTGGAACTCACTCTGTAGCCCAGGCTGGCCTCGAACTCACAGAGATCCGCCTGGCTCTGCCTCCTGAGTACTGGGATTAAAGGCGTGTGCCACCACCGCCCTGCAATGTCTCCCTCTATTAAGATATCTCTTTCATTGCTCTCCCACTCTGTCCCTCCCCCAGCTCAACCATCCCATTCCCTTATGTTCTCATGCCCCATCCCCTCCCCTCTATTGCCCCCACTCATCCCCAGTTTACTCATGGAGATCTCCTCTGTTTCCCTTTCCCCTTAGGGTTCTCCTTGTTTCCTAACTTCTCTGGACCTGTAGGTTGTAGTCTGGTTATCCTATGCTTTACATCTAGTATCCACTTATGAGTGAACACATACCATGTTTGTTCTTCTGAGTCTGGGTTACCTCACTCAGGATATTTTCCAGTTCTATTCATTTGTCTGCAAATTTCATGAAGTTGTTTTTTACAACTGAATAATACTCTGTTGTGTATGAAACATCAAATTTAAATGACATCGTTACATAAAAGGAACATAACAGAATATTCCATATAAATACCAAAGTATATACATACTAATCATCAATCCATGGAAGTTTTTCTAAAATATAGCACATCCCAGAACACACACACACACACTCACACACACACACACACATCTTAGCCACTTTAAAATTATTCAAATAACTCCATTATGCTACCTGAATATAATGCCATAAAACATAAAATCAAAAACAAACAAATCTCGAATATGTGCACAAACTCATGAAGGCTGTATGATCAATTATTGAATGATAAATGAGCCATATAAACAATGAAGAAGAAATTCCAGGAATTGCTAAAACTGACAACGTAACACAAGGACAAATTCAAAGTAGTCCTGCAAAGGAAGTTAATCAAAGACCCAAATATAAGTACATGTAATTTCAGTCTTTTACTATCTGAAACAGATGACAAAAAAAAGAAACACACCTAGGAGCAAAGAAAGTACCTTCAATAAATGATGTTGGGGAAACTGAATTTCCACATGTAGAAGAGTGAAATTAAACACAAAATTATCATCTTCCACAAAAGCTAACTCCATGTGGATCAAGGACCTCAAAATGAAACATGAAACACGGAAAGCACTACAGGAAAACATTGGCAGTACCCTACATGATGTAGGTGCCAGAAAGGAATTTCTCAATTGGATTTCATTTGCACAAGAATTCAGGTCAACAATTGACAAATGGGACGTAATAAAACTAAAACACTTCTGCACAGCTAAAGAAACAATCATTGAGTGAAGAGGGGGCCCACAGAAAAGGAGAAACTCCTTGCCAGCTATATATTTTACAAAAGATTAATAGCCAGATTGTACAATTATTTTTAGAAAAACAAAGTCTAAAAACAAAAACAAATGATCCTTGCAAATATTGGTTTGGGACCTAAATAGAGAGTTCTCAAATGAAAAGCAATAGTGAAGAAGTATCTCAAAAATAGCCATCTTCGCTAGCAATTAGAAAAATACAAGTAAAATCAACTGTTTAACTTCATCTTAACATAGTCAGAAACAATCAAGCATACAGAAACTGGCATGAAATGCTGCAGGGGATGTGGACATAAAATGAACTCTCATTCACTGTTAGTAGGATTGCAAGCTGGTCCAGCCATTCTGGAAATCAGAGTGGCAAATTCTTTAAAAGCTAAAATGTAATCTACCATATAAGCCTATACCACTCCTTGGCACATGTCCAAAGGACCCGACATCCTATTCCATAAATACTTGCTCAGACATGTTCATAGCTACCCTATTCACAATATCTAGGAAATGGAAGCAATCTAAATGTCCTTTAATTGATGAATGGATAGTAGAAATGTGGTTCATATCCACTACAGAATACTATTCAGGTGCAAAGAAAAATGAAATTATGAGCTTTGCAAGTAAATGGATGGAATTCAAAAAAAGATCACATTAAATGAAATAACCCAGAACCAGAAAGACAAATATCTTATATACTTCCTCATATGAGATTCCTAGCTCTGAATCATCAGATTTGGAATGTGATATACATATCCTAGTATAACTGTAAAAATCAAGAGTGTAAAAAAGGTCTATTACTGAGGCAGGTATGGAGTGGGGACCAATAGAGAGATAATCAGCAGGAATCAAGTAATCTGGTCGAAGAAATGGGAAAGCAGAGGGCTCTAATTAGGGAGGGGAAGGAGATAAGTACAGAAGAAGGGGGAAAGAGGGTAAAATAACAGTAAGGATTTCTGAAAACATAATAAGAAATCACATTATTAATTATCTACCAAAAATACATATAGCACATGTTAGTTCATGTATATATATGTGTGTGTATGTATGTATATATTAAGAAATTTTCACATATGTATTAAAATAAATTTTCATATATATATTAGTTTAAATATGTTTTAAAAGAGATTTTTCTTATCTTGGCTGTCTGACAATGCTCCCTCCCACAACCAAAGACCACCTAACAAAACCACAACAACAAGCATGAGAAGCCCTCTTTTGAGTTGTAGATCAGAGTTGTCCAAGAAAATCATACAACTTTATAAGATATTTCTATTGTTGTTGGTTGAAAGGCAAGTCACTATTTTTAAAGACACCATGAACTTCAGATAGACCAGAAATCTTTCTCCTTGAAGACTAGATTTCATGGTACAGTAAGGTGTCATGCAAACTTCCAAAGGAGAGAAGCAACCAACAGTCCGACCCAGCTTTGACACCTATGAACCACAACAAGCTGCAGCAGCATAACTTTGGGGTAACAAACCATTTCCTAATTGGACATGAGACCCTCTCACTGGATGGAAAACAATGCCTGGCATTGGAAACCTAGCCAACTTTAGGTTAGGGATGGTATGGATCTTGGAGAACCTAAAACCTCCACTTTACCAAACCAGCAATATCTCTAACCACATTCTAAATATTTGTCCTTATTCCCACAGATAAGTGTAGTCCTTAACGCTCATCAAGGAAACTTCTTTTTTTTTTAGTAGACAGAGACCATTAGAGTTGAATAGTATTCAATAGGGTATATGTACCATATTTTCACTAGTCATTCATCAGTTGAAGGACATTTAGGTTGTTTCTATTTCCCAGCCATTGTGATTAGAACAGCAATGAACATCACTGAGCAAGTATCTGGTAGAGTAAGATGTACAGTCCTTTGGACATACTCCAAGGAGTGGTTCCACTGATCAAAATGTAGTGCTGTGGAGTCCAGGCCCAGTGGATACATTTGCAAAACTCGGCTTCCAACTCAGCAGATTCTTGCTCAACTGTGTATATAGCTCCTCTATTCTCAATAACTAAAAGATGGAAACTACTTAAAAGTAGTTTAGTGAATGAATCAATAATGAAAATATGGCACATATACACCATGAGATATTATTCAACTTTAAAGAAAAATGAAATCATAAAATTTCATGTAAATAGATGGAACTAGAAATTATTATATTGAGTGAGCTAACTCAGACCCAGAAAGAAAAATGCTGCATATTCTCCTTCATTTGTGCCTCCTAAATCTAAATCATCAGATATGAATATATATCCTGGAATAACTGCAGAAATGGGGAAATAACAAAGGAACCCTGGTGGGATATTCTAGAGATGGTAATATCAGGATTCATGTAATATTAAGATGGAAATTAAACAAAAACGGGAGAAAGGCTTTAACTGAGGAAGATTGAGCAAGGAAAATACAGAAAGAAAGGAAGGGAAGCTGGACAAGTAACATAATGATGTTTTTAAAAGACATAGTGAATCAATCACATTATTTTATATTTTACATTTGCCTACAATTACATACACACACATATATACACACATATGTATATATTCAATCAAATTAATTTATGTCACCTGGGGTGATGTTTCCTCCAAGAGCTGTAGATTATCTAACAAATCCCTAGTACCAGGCAGAAGAAGCTTCCTTTCAAGTTGTTAGATTTGAGAGTAAAGAATATTCCTAAATTGATATAAGCTATGGCCTTTGCCTTTGGTGACCTCCTAAAAGTTGGAAGTAAGTCGCTGTTGCTAAAGACACCATACACACTGGACACAGGACTTAGACAATTCGAGGTGGCTCTGATCCAAAAGCCTCCTCCATGAAGACTAGCTTTCACAGTACCATAAATTCCTATGCCCTTTGTCAAGGGAAGAAAGTCATCAATATTCCTACCTAGATATGGCACCAATGAATCAAAACATCGTGGGCAATGCAAGATATCCTTAACAGCACAGTAATGGACCTCATATCTTAGCAGTAACCCCAGCTTTCTATTTGGGCATTAGGCCTGCTCAACAGGAGATAAATTGTGGCTAGTACTGTAAACCTAGCCAATAAGCTATGGCTAGTAGGGTCATGGATCTTAGAAAAGAATCTAATACTACTTTCCTAAACTAGTATAATTCCTAACTTCTTTCTACCCTTTTAACAACAGACAAGTGCAGCCCTCACTCCTCATCAAAAAAAAAAGCCTCCTTTTGCAGAAGATGGTGACAATACAGAAAATCATACTTGATTAAACACAGCGAGAAACTGACCTTGGTATGCCTAGCCTCAGTTGATATATCTACAATCCAACCTCTACACCTATGGCTCAAGGAACATTGTAAAAGAAAAGGTGGGCAGACTGTTGGAGTCAGAGAACCAGAGAATCTGACATGAGATTGTGTCTTCTAAATATCACTGTCAAACCTCAACAGTATGGCTGCCTAAACAACAAATGAATAAATAAATTCCAATACCAGTTGGCATACCATCTGGATGCAGGAAATCTCACATGGTCCCAGGCAATTAATGACTGTTTAGAGAAGGATAATTAATCTTCCTCAGGTATTAGTGCCCTAATTGCTTATTTAATACCAAATACCCAGCCCTAAAAGTATATGCATATATGTAACACTGTATAGACCCAGCAGATTGTATTTATATTTTTATTTGTATGTGTGTATAAGTGAGTGTGTGTGTGTATACATTATGATAATAATTGAAGAAAAAGAAAGATGTGCTTGAGAGAGAATGAGTTGGGGAACATGGGGGGGTTGGAAAGAGAAGAAGGAAGAGAATAAATACTATAACATTTTAATTAAAAATAAAATTTTAAAAATAAAACCTATTTCATGGTAAGCACTTAATGAAGCAGTTAATAAATTTCACTTTTTCTATTTTGCCTTGCATATACTAAGTACTTGAATTTTGCAGTATATTTAGCCTCTATTCTCTGTACTTCTATAAGATCATGCAAGATTTTTATATTCATATTTGGCAGATAGTAAAACTGGGGCCCAGAGAAGGCAGTGACTTACTGAACTAAAGGTCATGGGAAGATTTAAACCTTTCTTTTACCACTGCTTTGTGTCTTATGTTTAGCAGTTTTATTCATGTATGTGACACGGAGTGAGGTGGGATAGAGCATGGTAGAGACAATAGAGAAGAGAAAT
The DNA here is from genome assembly GCA_902168325.1 of Peromyscus nudipes. Lineage (NCBI taxonomy): Eukaryota > Metazoa > Chordata > Mammalia > Rodentia > Cricetidae > Peromyscus > Peromyscus nudipes. The sequence continues at coordinate 42,290 of CABHPH010142580.1, forward strand.
GTTGAGAAACAGCCAGAATTGCCTTTACGGTTTAATTTTTAATTTTTTTTCTTGTGGACCACCTAGTTCCTTGAAAGGTTATGCCCTGGCTGCTATGACACAAAGGAGGCATAAAAACCGGATAAAAATCAGTTGGGAAAGATGACATAAAAACAGTCCATGCCTCACCCTCCTTATCAGTCATCAAGCCAAACAGAAAGTGCTGTAAGAGTTGAATCAGCTTCCTGAGGAGAAAGGGGGAGCGTTTGCACAATTATTAAGAACATCTGGCAAAAGTCTTTCTGATTGGCCAGCATAGGTTCGCAGGGTAAATCTTTGAGTTCAGTGTTTTGTGGTTAATTTTTGGTTGTCACAGTGAAATAAACATAGCAATAACTACTTTTTCCTTATTCAGATCACTCATCATGATCCCAGCTCCAGGAAAAAACTACATTTCACATTAGTCTTTTTGTATTTCTTTTCACTTTTTCCTGGTTTTGTTTTTAGGATTCTATATTAATTATCCTCCCTCCCTGCTTCCAGTAAAGTTATCTGACAGTCAAAACAGCCTCACTATTTCTTTCTGAATCATAGCTCTCCTTAATTCTCCACACACTACTCTCCCAGCTCCCTCCACGCACAACATATACATAGACAAACACACAGTCCTAGTGCTGTCTTTCTAGATAGGTTGAATTGGAACAATCATACTTTCTTTCACCAGAGATATGGTTTGTAAATGTTTCAATGTTTATAGTACCTTAAAAATAAGATAAACATCAGGAAGTAGTACTACCTACCACATGCCATGGAATGTACATTTTAAATAGTACTTCTTGTAACAAACCTTGCCTAAAGGATTTTATTAATCTTCATCTTATGAATCAGCCAACTGAGGCTTGAAAATGGCAAGAGAAATAAACTAGAAACCAATGCCAAATATATTTGGCTCTAAAGCCACAAGCTCTATGAATTGTATCCTCTTATTGTAAAAGAAACAAAATGTCAACACAACAGGATGAATGCTAAACCAATATCTGTTTTTTTAGTTCTCAAAATGTATGTGCCCACTAGTTGTTAACTCCCTTCTATAGATGAAGAAAACAATGCTCATTTTGCAGTGTATAAACTAAATTTGTAGCAATGGATTATTAAGTAATTAAGTAATTAGGGCAATATTATGGAAAAACTCCTAGTATCACATTTTGCACTAATCGGAAACTGTAATATTAGTTCCTTCCCTCACTTCAGTGAAAAAATTAAGCTGTGAGTTTGAACAATTCTCAGGGTGTATTTAACTGGTTCTTAAGATGCTTAGTATCATGCTCAGTTTCAAAATGACCCAGGCCGGGATCCCTATTTAGAAAACTATATTCAGTAAAAGTAAATCCAGCTTCAGGCATGTATTCCTGTGGCTCATAAGCTAAAAATGGTTTAAAGATATTTAATAGGTTGTAAGAGGAAAGAGTATGAACAAAAAGTGAAAACAACAGTATGTGGCCCACAGGCTTTAAATGCTCCCTGATCCTTTAAAAACGTTTGTCAAATTCTGCACTAGTCCCCTAGGATAGTGGGAAAATCACAAATAGTGATTAGGCTATGATAATTGTTTCCCTTTCAGACGTACCTTTCTCATTCCTCTTTCTCTACTGGGAGGTTCTCTTCGAACTGGATGAATGCATAACCCAAGTCTGGCTAAACATAATGTGACATTTTTTTTTCTGACAATGGTGAGTGTTCTAGCTCAAACAAAGCCAATTTGAGTATTTATCTGATATATGTAAATTCTAGAGGAAATGTCATTACTTTTCATGGAAGTTACTAAACCAAGTTTCATGGCAGCTGTGTTCCCTGATGTGGACAAGTACTGTCTGAAATAAGAAGACAAGAAAGAAATTTGAATTCAGAAACTAAGATGAGAGAAAAAACAAAAACAGAATGGTGACATTTTATAGTCCCTTGTTCTGACATTGAAGTGTTTGTTCTTATGGTTTTACTTCAGTTTCATGACTCACTCTAAGACTTCTTCCAAGGACATCTCAGTACTTTCTTCTTAAAGAAAGCCATTTAATATTTTTGTTTATTTCCATTTTTACCTTATCTAGACTGTTGGCTTTATAGAAAAATAAACAAAACAACAACAAAATCCTGCTCCAATAAAGCACAGGTTAGAAATTTGTTATATCTAATGTCATACAAACATCCCATTTCCTAGCTGTATGAACTTTAGGAATGTGCAGTATGCTATTCATGTCGGTTTCAACAGCTTAAAATTAGGATAATAATACCTATATAATGAAGTTTTATAAAAAGTAGGCAGGTAAGCTAAATGTATTAAATAGTGACAATAATGTGCCCTGAAATATATGAGGTCCTTTTCTCCAATGGCAAGGTCTAACAGACCAGCTGATTTCCAGACAAGGAAAATGTCCATGACTCATAGCTGCCCAGCTGTTTCTTGGTGACTCTTGACTGTAATAAACCTGTCAGATCTCTGCTCTATAAATCAAATCTTGAACTCAGCAGCTAGTATGACAGGTGTAGTTTAGTAGCGTAGGCTGAAGAAATCACTGAAACTTCTGATACATCTTGAGTCAAGACAATTTCCGCTTGCCACACGTTATCAGGCTTCATAAATTGTATACTTTGTAGCTCTCTAGATTTTCCAGTCATCGAAATAAGCTTATTCATTTTAAGGCAAGTCACATAATTGTGATGAAAATGTGTTCTGGCCACTCTGAGTGGATAAATAAGCAAGAATTCGTGCATCTTTTTAGGAAGAGTATATTTATTACTTTTAAGAGACAGATTCAGGCCTGGGGATGCGGCTCAATTGGAGAAGTTATCGCCAAGCAATCAGAGACCTGGGTTAGGATCCTCAGTCTCATTTAAAGAGCTTGGCATTAGCATGCATGTTTGTAATCCAATCACTGTAGAGATGAAGACAGGACAATTCCTGGGAATTGTTGGTCAGCTTGTCTTTCAGAATCAGTGAATTCCAAGTTCAGTGGGAGAATCCATCTCAAATAATCACAGGATACTTGACTTTGACTGACAACCTACACACACACACACACACACACACACACACACACACACATACACACACACACAGCACAATGAACACAGCACACACATACATACAGAGACAACTTCCGTAGTTTTAAGGGGAATTGCTACAGATAGGGTAAGAAGTGAGCTTTAGATTTCACACTTGCACCAAGATAGGTCATACACATTAGAAAAGAACAAAACCATCCAATTATACACTTCAGAAGGGACTTTGGTGGTGTATGGCATTGTGAGCTCATCTTCTGACCATACTTGATTAAAATGGAGCCTTGGGGTACATAGCTAGAAGTGGCAGTTTAATTTGGGAGATGATCTGAATGTCTTACCAGTAGAGCAGCCTCAGATAACTCATGGATAATTCTCTTCAACACAAACAGTACCAGTGTCTGGCCTCCACTATCCTTTGAAAGTCAGACAGTAACATGAAGGACAAGTATAAGTAACCAGGGTTTTGACCTTATTGTCCATTCTCTTCTCTGAAGACTAAAGTACTCAGGTTGTGGAAAACATATATCTCTGTAACTTTATACCTCCCAACACACTAACATACATACGTGAATACAAATCTAAAGTTCATGAAAGGAATATTTTATGCAACTTTTACAATTCTGACTCTTCAAGCTACAAACCTTGACTGTGACACAAAAGAGTAAGTTTTGAAACTGACATGGTATTGAGATTTTTAGAATGGGTCAACTTTTAATAAATAGCTATGGAATTTAGTGAAAATGTTGGTAAGAATCCATCACTCAGCAAAAAGAAAAGAAGAGAAAAAACTAATTTATCACAGCACAAAAAGCTAACAGTGGAATTAAAAAATCTTTCATACTGAGTTACACTGTTCTTCAAATCTGTTGCATAGAAACAATATCATGTCCAGTTTCTTTAAATTCTCCAAGTGATTCCTATCTTAGCTCAGTATAAATGAAAACTTCTGTAGGGAAGGAAAAGCCCAGGCTGGTCTCTCACCTCTGTATACACAATGTCATAATGACACTCACTTTTCTTGGCTCATTGAACTCACCTGAATTATTCCCATGTTTGTGAATTTATTTCATTTATCTATAGCCTTCTCCCCTAGATCTCATAGAACCAGCTCCTTACCATTAAAATACCAGCTTATATGCCACCACCTGTATAATGGTTTGAATAAGAATGGCCTCCATAGGCTCATATCTTTGAATGCTTAGGTAGTGGCATTAAGAGGTACGGCCTTTCTGAGGTGTGTGTGGCCTTGGGTTAGGTGTGGCCTTGTTGGAGAAAGGCTGTCACTGGGGTTAGGCTTTGGAGTTTCTCTTCCTGCTGCATTCTGATCCAGATGCAGTACTCCAAGCTACCTCTCCAGTACCATGTCTACCTGCAAGTTGCCATGCTTCCTATGGTGCCCATAACGGACTAAATCTCTGAATGTAAGCAAGCTCCAGTTAATAGTTTCTTTTATAATAGTTGTAGTGGAGGAGGTGGGAATGGGTGGAAGGTTAGGGGGGAAGGCTGGGGGGTGGGAAGAGGGAGGAGGGGGGATCTGTGGTTGGTATGTAAAACGAATATAAAATTTCTTAATAATAAAAAAGGAAAAAAATTAAAAATTAATTAAAAAAAGAAATTAAAAAAAAAGAATTGTAGTGGTAGACATCTTTTCACAGCAACAGAACATTGACTAAAACAACCTGGAAGCCATTCTTTCTATTTGAAATGACCCTCTCGAGACTAGAGGTGTCATTCATTAGCACAGTATTTGTATATAGGAATCATTTGGTGAATCTAAAAACACTGAACAGGTTTCTCTAACATGAATTGGTCTTCTCTTTCCATTCATGTATGGAATTATCTTTATAATATTTATTTGCTCACCAGTTTTCCCTCACTAATACATTTGTGCTGTGAGAATAAGAATCGTGGATTTTCCTTTTAAAACATTAAAATATATTCATTTTATAAGATGACTGATTTCATAACTACATTTTGATTCAAGTGTATTATTTAGCTTATCTGTATCTACTTCCCACCACCCTCTCCTGTTTGTCCCCTTCTCTATCACACTAATTATCATTCTCTCCTTAAATATTTTTTCTGTCTGCTTTTATCATACACACACATACACAGAGAGTAAATAAACAAACAAAAACCACCTCTAGGTTGCCACAGTGTGTTGCTGGAGAATTTCTCTCCAGCTCCCAAGTCCCGCCAGCTCCCAAGTCCTGCCAGTCCCAGAACCCATTTATAAAATAAACACACAGACGCTTACATTATTTAAACTGCTTGGCCATTAGCTCAGGCCTATCATTGTCTAGCTCTTACTCTTATATTTAGCCCATTTCTATTAATCTCTACTTTGCCACGTGACTCGTGGCTTACCAGTACTTTACATCTTCCTTGTCCTGGCAGCAGCTCCAGGCAGTCTCTCCTATCCTTCCTCCTTCCTCAATTCTCCTCTCTGTTAGTCCCGCCTATACTTCCTGTCTGACTACCGGCCAATCAGTGCTTTATTTATTAACATATTTGTCATACAGAACATCCCACAGCAACGGTGAAGTCAAAAATCTGTAAAATTTTAAAATATTCTCATTTTGCCAATTGTGCAAGGTTGTAGGATGTAAGTCCTGTAGCAGTGTACCTGGCTTCACATAAATTTCAAAGGATGCCTATGAGAGCAATTGGTCCCAGGAAAGGGGATCCTCTAACAGTGTAATCCTTAATAAAGTTAAAGAAGCAGAATATTCCATGACTCCCAAACAATACTCTGAAATGTCATTTTTGGAAAGTTTCAGGAAAAATAGTCCAACCAGTGAGATCTATAGCATGTGATGCTCTTGAATCATAAGGAATGCTTCTAGGAGTCTTGGGCCCAGTATATACCAGAAGGCAGAAAACACAGAGGTTATTGTCATTTCTCAAGATTTAATGGTGTTTTTTCTGTTACATTTTGCACTTATTTGGGGATCTTTATTCCCTTTTTTTCTGTTCCCAAGGTGATATTTTTCAGACATGAAGGTGTGTGATTTGAGTGTCTCCTATGGGTCCATGCAAACTAATGCCTTTATAAATGAAAGAGACCTTAATGATTCCAGAAAATAACTCTTAATTAGACCTGATAAATAGTTTCAGCAAAGTGTTAGAATGCAAAATTAATAATCCATAAATCAGAAGCCTCAGTCTATATTGATAATAAACTCAATGAAAAACACATAAAAAATAATCCTATTCCCAAAAACCACAAAAATAAATATTTAAGAAGATATCTAACTAAGGAAATGAAAGACCTCTACACTAAAAACTTTCAGACACTGAAGAAAGAAATTGAGGAATGTACTCAAAGACGGAAATTCTTTCCATGCTTATGGATTGGAAGAATGAATATGTGAAAATGCCCATCCAAAAGCAGGCTCTAGATTGAATGAAATCCAACCGAAATGTTAATGTAATTCTTCACAGACATAAAACCAAACAACCTCAAAATTTGTATGGCAGCCCCCAAAATAAGGATAGCCAAAATAATCTTGGACAAAAGGAATACTTTGGGAGGTATCACCTTGCCTGATTTAAAAAAGTATAATACAGAGAGCCATGGTATTAAAAATAGTGTGGTACTAGCACATAAACAGAAGCTAAGATATGTATAGTTTAAATGAAGTTATGTCACTTGGGATACTCCTTCAAGAGCAACAGACATTCTAATCAAACTACAGCACTTCTGTGGAATGTCTTTCTGTATGCTGTGAATATGTGTTGCTCTCATTGATTGATAAATAAACTGTTTGGCCAATGGTGAGGCAGAATAAGGCTAGCTGGTACATTCAAACTGAAGGCAGAGATGAAGAAGAGTGGAGTCAGGGGAGAGGCCAGCTACCGTCCAAGGAGCAGCAAGATGCCAGCAGACCGGTAATGTCAAGACCATGTGGCAACATACAGATTAGTAGGAATCGGTTAATTTAAGATGAAAGAGCTAGCTAGCCAGAAGCTGAAGCCTTAGGCCATACAATTTGTAATCAATATTAAACAATGTGTGTTTACTTGGGACCAAGCAGCTACAGGAAAGGCTGGACACAGGAAAACTTCTGCCTACACAGTACCAGTCATGAGATACCACCTTTTATATTGTTAGACAGAGGAGTACAAAAGACTCCCAAAACAATATAGGCTGTTGCCTTTGTTTGCCTCCCAGAAATTAAAGCTATGTCCATATTGCTAAAGACCCCATGCAACTAGGACACAGAATTGAAAGGAATAAAAATAGGTCCCAAAAGAAAGTTTCCTCCCAGTGGACTAATTATCATATTACCTGAAGGTGCTATTCAAGCTTCTACCAGAGGAAACAATCAATGGTCTTTCTCAGTTTTGATACCTATGAACCACAACAATGATCTATATGACAAAATATCCCTAAAGTTACAATATTGCATGGTGGTAATCAACAGCTGTTTAATTGGACCTAAGTCCTGCTGAAGAGGAAGGCAATCATGCTTTGTACTGTTAACCTAGTGAACTACTTATGATTAGTGAGGATGTGGATATTAGAGGAGAATGCACTACTGACACTATTCCAGTACAGTTTCTAACTATATTTTAAATGGTTGCTCTTATACTCATAGGTAACTGTAATTCTTATCACTCATTACAGAAGCTTCTTTTTGCAACAGCTAAAGACAAATACAGAAAACTATAACTGCTCAAAATTGACAGAACAACTAACCATAGGGTTCACAGCCCTGGTTGATGCATCTATGACACAACCTCTACACATATATGGATCAGGAAACATTTCAGAATAGGAGGTGGAAATACTATAAGAGCCAGATTACCAAGAAATCTAATGTAAGATGGTGTGTTATAATATGACAAGGAAGCTGCACCCATGCAATCTCAACAGTAAGGTCATCTAAAGTAGACCCAAATAACGACAATACCAGTTAACATGAAAATGTGGATGGGAAAAATTTTATGGGACTCTACCTTTAGAGGAAGAGCTACAGTCAATGGCTATTGAAAGAGGGAGAATTAGTCTTCCTGAGGGATGAACCCCTTAAATGATTATCCAATATTAAGTAGTCAGGTCTAAAACTTACATAAAATCAATATTAAACAGACTCAGCAGTGTGTGTTTATATATGTATAATAATAATTTGAAAAGGAGGCAAAGAATTTGAAAGGGAGTGGGTGGGGGTATGGGAAGTGTTAGAAGAAAAAGTGGATGGAAATGATGGAAATGTATTTTAATTAAATAAAAATGTTTGGTGGTATTTATTGTGAGGGAAATGCAGAATAATGCTACTTCATTAATTTATTTAACACAGTCAGAATGGCCAAGATCAGGAATGGAAATGACAATAAAGTTTAATATGGGTGTGAGTAAAGGGGAACTGTAATACACAGTTGATGAGAATAGAAAGCAGGCTGGATGTTTCCCAAAAGTAGTTGTAGAAATACCCTATGACCAAGCTATATTATTCCTAGGTCTATAAAGTCCCAAAAGACTTTATGGCCTACTATAGAGAAACTTGGACATTCATCTTAATTGAGGCTCAATTCACACTAGTGAGGAAATGCAGTGAACCAAAATGCCCACCAACTGATGAATAGATGACAAAAATGTGATGCATATGCATAATGATCTATCACATTACTATATAGAAAAGAGGAAATTATGAAAATTTCAGGTTAATGAATGGAATTGGTAAAAAAAAAATATATGTGGAGTGAGGTCACCCGAACCCAGAAAGGCAAATGCTGTATGTATATTCTTTCTCACATTTGCATTCTACCTTCAAATCATTTTTTTTTTGGTTTTTCGAATCATTTGTTTTGTATATTTTACCTGGAATATATGTAGAAGCCAGAATACTAGAAACAAGTTATTGGGAGATGGATGCTGTAAAGGAAGTGATATATGAAAAGAAAGGTAAAATGAAAGTAGAGAAGGGGCTTACTGAGGACAGAAATGTTTAAGCATGGAGAGGGCAGAAACTGGGATATATTGAACAAAGGCTTCAAATTTTTGTAAAGCTATATTGAAACCTGTAATCTCCCAACCTCAGGAAAACAGTTCAATTAGAGAGGGTAGCGAAACAGTTATGAGATGAAATAAGAGAGGAAATATGCTGTGGGATGGTCTGCATGTCAAACATGTTGCTTATTGGTCAATGAATAAAACACTGATTGGCCAGTGGTCAGGCAGGAAGAAGTATAGGCGGGACAAGGAGGAGAGAATTCTGGGAAGTGGAAGGCTGAGGAGACACTGCCAGCCGCCGCCATGACAAACAGCATGTGAAGATGCTGGTAAGCCACAAGCCATGTGGCAAGGTATAGATTTATAGAAATGGATTAATTTAAGATATAAGAACAGTTAGCAAGAAGCCTGCCATGACCATACAGTTTGTAAGCAGTATAAGTCTCTGTGTTTACTTGGTTGGGTCTGAGCGGCTGTGGGACTGGCAGGTGAAAGAGATTTATCCTGACCGTGGGCCAGGCCGGAAAACTCTAGCTACAGAAATACTCAGGGTTAAAGGTTTAAGTGGGTATAGGATTGAAGAAAAGAAAAGATGTGGTCTTGTTGGAGGATGTGTGTCACTGGGGTGGCAGGCTCTGAGGTCTCATATATGATCTAGCCACGCCCAGTGAGACAGACCACTTCTTGTTGCCTGCAAGTCAAGATGTAAGCATTCTCGGCACCTTCTCCAGCACCATGTCTGCCTGCTTGCCACCATACTCCCAGCTGCCATGCTCCCCTTTGTGATGATAGTGCACTGAACCTCTGAAACTATAAACCACCACCTCAACTAAATATTTTCCTTATAAAAGTTGCCATGATCATGAAGTCTCTTCTCAACACTAGAAACTCTAAGGAAGACAGAAGTTGGTACCAGGGACTGGGGTATTGCTGTGATAGACCTGACCATGTTTTTGTTTGAAGGATTATGGACCTTGGGACTGTGGATTAGAAAAGCAGTTGAATGCTTTAAGTGCTACTTAATGGGTCATTGAAGACAGTGATGCTGAGTGTGAATTGAACTGTGGGGGGCTGGCACAAAAGGTTTCAAAGGAGAAGAATTTTAGTATGTTGCTTAGAGATCCTTCTTGTGATATTTTGGTGAAGAATGTGGCTGCCTTTTGTCCTTGTCAGAAGAGTCTGACTGAGGCTAAAGTGAAGAGTTTTGGATTAATTGCATTGTTAAAGGAAATCTCAAAACAGCTTGTGTAGGTTCTGTCATGTGGTTACCAGTGTTAACTCTAATGAAGATTTATAATGAAAAGGACCAAATTGAACAGGGAAATTACAAAATGCAAAATCTGAGAAGAAAGGGAGCACCAGGAAGTGGAATGGAACTAAGTCCTGTGCTCAAGGAGATAAACAGATTAAGAAATGGAATAAAGGGAGTGGTGACCTCATGGCAAGATCCCACCCAGCTAAATTTCCAACTTGTGAAAAGTAATTAAAGGCCTACAGCCAGGTGTAGTGGTGCATGCCTTTAATCCCAGCACTGGGAAGGCAGAGGCTGGTGGATCTCTGGGTTTCAGGACAGCCTGGTTTACAGAGCAAATTCCAGAAAAGCTTAGACAATGAAAGAAACCATTGAAAACAGAAAGCTGGTGAAGATATATTTGAACAAGTGGCCACAGTAAGCAGCAGAACTTGGCAGCTTTGGCCACATGGTTCTAGAGTTAGGTGTTATAATTTCCAGCTACCCCCCAGCTACATGACCACATATGCGCTGTTCATCAGTCAGTCAGAAGGCTTAGCCATCCCAGGGCCTTGCATCCTATGTAATCTGTGTGGTACGTCATCACATAATTTATGGGCATGTGTGGTGTAGCTATGTAAGCCCATATGCACATACTGGGGGGGGACCTATAATAGCAGATTCCACCTGTTCCCCCAGCCCCTTTTTCCACACCATTTGTTTCTAGTAGGCCTATTGCATAATCCCTCTTTTCCCTCCACTAATAAAAGCTCTTATAGTGGGTTTTGTTGTACCTCATGTTTTTTCTCACATGGTAAATAGTGCTGCAAATAAATAACATTAAGGATACAAAAAAGGAGTTATGGAATCTCCCTCCATGACTAAGGAAAGCAGCTGAGGCTAGATGTGTTCCTGAAGGCCTAGTGAGGCCATGGTGTGAAGCTGTGAAGGTGAAGCCTGGATTGCCTTGGAAATCCCAGGATGCTGGAAATGCCAGAGTCAGAGTCATAGGATATTGCTAACAGGAAGTGGAAACAGCCAGAGAGAGAGAGGGGGAGGGAGAGAGAAATTAAGAGAGAGAGAGAGAGATGTTGCAGTCAAGAAAGCTGAAAGGAGTTGGAGATCTAAAAAGCACTTGACATAAGACATGGAGATGCAGCAGAGTTTGGAGTTTGCCCAGATGGTTTTTGGTCTTGCTTTGGTCCAGTATTTCCTCACTGTGCTGCCTTTCCTGTGTTTTGAAACAGTAATTTATATCCTGTGCCATTATATTAAAGTATGACATCTGCTTTTTTATTTTGATTTTACAGGTAATTCCAGTTGAGAGATTGCATGAATCTTAAAAGAGACTTTGAACTTTAGACTTTTAAATAAGTTTGAGACTGTTATAGACTATGGAGACTTTTGAAGTTGGACTGAATACATTTTTGCATTATGATATGGATATAAGCTTTTGGGGTTCAGGGAATGAAAGGTGGTAGTTTGAAAGAAAATGGTCCCCAAAGGGAGTGGCACTATTAGGATGTGTGACCTTACTGGAGTACATGTGGTCTCAGTGGATGAAATATGTCACTGTGGAGGTGGGCTTTGTGGTCTCATATATGCTCAAGCCATGCCCAGTACAGTAGACCACTTCCTGTTGCCTGCAAGTTAAGACGTAAGAATTCTCAGCACCTTCTCTAGCACCATGTCTTCCTGCATGCTGCCATACTCCCAGCCACCATGTTCCCCACTATGATGATAATGGAATGAACCTCTGAGACTGTAAACTGTCATCTCAATTACATGTTTTCCTTATAAGAGTTGCCATGGTCATGGTGTCCCTTCACACAGAAGAAGAAATCCTAATTAAGACAGTGGGTGAGCCAAAGTTAATGGTACTAATTTGTAAGACAATTAAACACGTGTGTGTGTGCTGTGGATATCACTCTGTATGCTGTGAATGTGTTGCTTTGATAGGTTAATAAATAAAGTGCTGATTGGCCAGTAGCCAGGCAGGAAGTATAGGCAGGACAAAGAGAGAGGAGAATTCTGGGAAATGGAAGGCTGAGTCAGGAGTCACCAGCCAGACATGGAAGAACCAAGATATAAAGATACCGGTAAGCCAAGAGCCACTTGGCAAGGTATAGATTTATAGAAATGGGTTAATTTAAAATGTAAGATCTAGCTAGCAAGAAGCCTGAGCCATGGCCATACAGTTCTGTTGATGAGCATGGTGTGTCTGTCAAATTGCCTTCTTAATAGTTATATTTATGTCCATGTATTATTGCTTCTGTCAGTTTCAATGTCATAAATATCTTTTATATACTGAGTAATGGTTACTGTGGAGGATTATAACTGGTCAAATGCTGGGAATAAATGGTTGTTGAATGTTTACCTTCAAATTGGAGAAGATAATTATACATGTATATGAAATGATACATGAGCAGTCCACTAGCGTGCCATATCCACAAAGGAGAGTGGAACTTCCTCCCTCAGCAGTCACCAACTTCTTATAGTTCTTTTGATAGGAGTGTGGAACTAGGCATTACTCATCCATAATGAGATGTTAAGTGACTTGATCTTGTGCAAGTAATCATAGCAAAACAATACTATAAATGCTTCCCTCTAGGGCTAATGTTCTTCCCAATCATGGAGTTTGGATAATATTTACAGTATCAGGCATAAAATATTCCACTTGGATCAGGCCCAATATCCAATCATAAAGTGGTTAGTTACCCTCATAATCATCATAGCATTATGGAGAAGCCATGGTATTTTCCCCTCAGAAATATAGATAACATCTATAGCTTTATGTAAAGTAGCCAGTAGAGAGCATACATGTGGTTGGGAGCTCCGCAATGTAGGTGCTGGGAACTAAACCAGGGTCTTCCACAAGATCTGAAAGCACTCTTAACCACTGTGCCATCTCTCCAGTCTTCTATTGTTTTCATTTTTTAAATGGGTCTAATAGTTGAAGTATTGTAAAAGACTGTGTCTGTTTTGGTTGTTGCTGTTTTTGCAGTAATAAAACATTTTGACCAAAGGCAACTTCTAGGAGAAAGAGGTATTTGACTTAGGGTTCCGGTGGGTTAGCAGTCATAATGATAGGGAAGACATGGTGTCAAAAGCAGGAAATTGACAGGTCACATCTCAATAGCACACAAGAAGCAAACAGCTAACAAGAATTTGGTTGAGGCTACAAAATCTCAAAGCCCTCTCTGAAGGACTTACTTCCTCCACCATAAGGGTTCCATAATGTTCTCAAAGAGCACCACCAACTGAGAAGCAAGTAGTCAAATATATTAGCTTATTGCAGGGGTGGGGGCATTATTCTTATAAACCGCAGCAAAGAGTTAGTGAGATAACTTTTATAAATTGCCTAGAACTGGTGCCTATATATAGTAAAAGTCTTTTGGATAACAATTCTGTCCTTTGAAACTAGTAAATTAGCATAATTATAATAAGGTATCTTCCCCATCAATTAAAGCTGAATGACAGAGAAGGGCTATTTGCCTCCAAGTTACTTTAAAGTAAAATTACTAATAAACATATATGCAGCAATATGCTTCTGGGCTTAGGCCTGCTAGTGCAGAAAAAAATGTGAGTTTGGCTACTTGCCTCAGTCAAAATTGTATTATTTCAGTCAGTGTTTGAGTAACGAAAGACTAAATAAAACCAGAAAGTGTTGACAAGGAAATGGATTAATAAGCGAAGTTTTCAGCAAGCATGTGGAGAGCACTGCAGGTGGGCTATGAGGAACTTGGCAGTTAGGATGTCCACACAAGACTTTTTGCTTGGATATGCTCTGTTTATTCACACCAACATTCCTTACAATACCATGCTACAATACAGGCTACAATAACCTTCTGCAAGCAGATATCTCACTAAGCATGGAACAGTGGGTCAGGTAGAAAAGTGCTGCAGAGTTCTACTGAGGAATCCTTCCTGTTAGAATGCTTCTTGCAGGCCTGACCTACTTCACTGAGAAGCCTTTCACGTGTGGTAGGCCCAGAGGATGACACTGCTGGAAGTCCCAAAAGGTCCTTGAGAGGTTAGGGTACAACTAGCACTGACAGGTAGGCATGAGTGAACTCAGCAACAGTGCCAGAAATTCAGCAGTCACCAAAGCCAGAGCCACACAGAGGCCAGTTTCAAAGTCTTCTTGTGGATGGATATCAGTGCAGAGGCCATCTCTGGGCAGTGAGATACTAGAATTGCCTGCAAATTTCCAAATCCTTGTATTGTTCCAATGGTGTTTGTTTTGTGCTATGGGACTTCCACACTTTAGGGCTCTTTCACTATTATATCAGTGCCACCTTGGGGTTGTTTAATTAACATGCCAAAGCCTGTGTTGGGTTTGGCTCATATGGGGATATTCTGTGGCTGGCTCCTGTCTTGCAAGCACTACATTATTCCAAGTCACACAATATAGTTTACAAGTTACATAAATTGTTTCATTTACATTAGTAATAGAGGGTCAGAAAGTTAGTTGGGTAGGGTGTGCGTTAGTCCCTTCTGGGTGATAAAACAAAATCTCTTACCCTCAGTAGGTTATAAGCAATATATATTTCTCATAGTTCTATAGGTTTGGAGTACAAGACTAAGATGTCTGCAGATTCACAGTTTAGTCCATGTCCACTTCCTCTATTGCTGCCCCCTTGTGTTTTCACATGATGGAAGGGGTAAGGAATATCTATGATTGATATGATTTTTCATAAGAATACTAATCCTTTTCATGAGGTCTCTGCCCTCATGACCTAATCACTTTCTGAAGGACCACCCACAAATTCCCTGCTTTTAGAGTTTAGGTTTTAACATACGAGTTTTGGGAAGATATAAATATTTAGACCATAGCAAGGGGAAAATGTTTAGTAACTATAATCACTGCTATCCCCAGGATTTAATGGTGATAATTTCAGTTACTGAGTTCCTGGGTTTAGAACTCAGATAAGGAGTCTTGAAATGCTCCTCTTTAATCTTCCTAAAAATTGTTGTTTTGTTCCCTTTTTTATGAATATGGACATTGAGGTTCAAAAAGGTTTAAGTTACTTTTTCAAAATCATGCAACATATAAGCCAGTGAGTGATTAAGAACCTCAATTTAGGATCAAAACTCAGTCTATTGCTGAGTTATACTTTTATAAGAAGGACATGTTTGGAATCAGATTCTGGCTTTCATTCTGGAATGAGTTTATGCTACTTGCATCCCTGGGCATTTCAGTCTATTTCTTGGATTTTGAGTTCTGTATTTTATAAAATAATGAAAAGAATGCATACTTCAAAAGGATTCCTATGAGGCAGATAAATTCATGTGTATAAAGTATTTTGAGAAGACTCACTTTAACAAATATTCATAGGAACAAGACAAAAGAAATATCTGTGACACGATCTGAAAAGGAATATTTTGAGAAATAGAAGGAAACCAGGAGAAGAAAATCTTATTCCAACATAAGAATGTTTCCAAAAGAAAAGTGACCAACACTGGAAAAAGTTGTGAATGAAGAAGAAAACGAGCAAAAATGTTCCCTTATTTTTGGCACTAAAGTTGTGGTCCAAAGAACAACACATGGCGTAAGGAGCTTGATTACAATATATTAGGTTATTGATAAGAATGATTACATGGAAACAGTAAATACAGAGGACTATGGTCAGAATTTTAAAAGTTATTTTATTAATATATATCAATTATATATAGTGATAGGTTTCATTGTTACATTTTCATAAATGTACACAATATAGTTTGATCATATATCCATGCCTTATTACCACTCACTCTCCCAACTAAGTCCCTTCTATTTTCATGGTGAGTGTGTGTGTGTGTGTGTGTGTGTGTGTGTGTGTGTGATATTCAATGAGTTTCATGGAGGTTGTTTATTTACAGGAGCATAGGTAAGTGGTTGGTTACAGGACTGTGGACACCTCATCAGTGGCTACACTGTTGAGGAAAATATCTGTCTCCCCCATCAATCATTCCCGCTGTATAAATCCTCAGGCAAAGTACAGGATAGAATCCTCCCCTTACTTCATGACAAAGTGTTGACAGGTCCATTCTTGTGCAGATTTTATGCAGCTAACCATGGCTGTTGTGTTCAAGATTGCAGTAGCCATGTTATGCTTGGAAAACAGTGACCCACAAATCCCCAATCCTGCTTTCAGTTCTGAAATTCTTTTTACCCATTTCTTGATATTTCCTGAGCCTTGGAAAGAGTGCTTTAGACGTTCCATTCATGGCTGAAAATTCAACAATCACTTATTCTCTAGACTTTAACTAGTTAATTTCTTTTAGTTGCATTTTGCACTGCAAAATGAAGCTTCTTTGATGAATGCTAACACTAGCACTAATCTATAGGCCCAAGCATAGTTACTTAGAAGTAATTTGATTAGTACATTATGCCTATTTATAAAAACAAAAACATTATCTTCTCCACTAGGGTCTATGAGCTCTCTAGTCATGGGCTTTTATCTGAATTTATAGATAGTATCTGATTCAGTATCTGGTCAGGACCTTAACTAAGAAAGGAGAAGAGATGGAGTTGCTTATTAAAGAGGAGGCAGTGTAGATCTAGGTTCAAGTTAATTTACAATGGGAGGGAGATTCAAATGTGTTTGTGGGTAGAGGGGGTGGGCACAACAGAGAAGACAGCTAATACTGATACCAGTGAAGATGTGGATGATGCATGTCCACAAGGGACAGGAAGAAGAGGCGCCCTTCTCCTCTTCTCCTTTCAGAGGGAAGGGCAGGATGGGTGAAGAAAGCATGGCCATTACAATTAAAGTAAAGGAAGTAGAGGTATTAAATATGCAAAAGTCTCGGGTGGTCATGACAATAAAGGAGAAAGTCCATTTTCTAGACTGAAAATTCAGTACTGAGTAGGAAATTTCAGGGAAACATTTGAAGTATAGAATAGTTCTCCAGATAGGATAGGATGGTCCATTTTGGGAAGGAAAGAACGGGTTGGTTTTAATGTGACAGTGAATAAAATCAGGGATCACTTACTTTTGAGAGTTCTGGGTTTCCTGCCACTTTTGGCACTACAGAAAATTACCTATCATTTCTGTGACTCAGTTTTCTCAATTATAAAATGAAATCTTGCATACAGAACATTAAAATAGGACCAGATATTCAGAGTTAATGAAATGATAATAAACATTTAGCTGTCACTACTATTTATTATGTATTTCCAATGTTCGCTTCTGTTTAGTTGAGGAGGTATTGAAAATCTTGTGTGGTGATCACCATGAGGCCTGGATGTCTTAAGGATAAATTTAAACTTGATTTGATTTTTTTATCCTTTAGCCTTCCCACCCAGTCATATGCTAATTAATTTGTTTAAGACCTACTAATAGATACAATAAAAATTGCTAAAATATATGCTCTGGGTGCTCTTTTGCACCTGAAAATTAGTGAAATGACTAATAGGTTCTTGACCCACAGGTTCACAGTACGCTGAGATGAGTTAGAGTCAGGTAAGAGGGTCAATGGAGGAAACTCTCGAAGTAATCCGTGAGTGGCCCTAAGGAAAGCAGAATATGGTGAGTTCATAAATGAAGAGGTAGAGGTGGACATAGCGGCTTATACCTTCAATGCCTGATTTAGAGATGCTATGGTTAAAGGGTCATACAGTCCTATTCTTCTTGGGCTATACAAAGAAGACACTGTCTCAAAACAGCAAAGCTACAAACAAAAAGAAATGTAGATGTAAAAATGATCATATAAAACCAGTAAGTATGGTAAATGATTTGCAGAATTCGCTTAAACTAGAAATACAAAAGGCAGCAGAAGCATCTGAAAGGAAATGACTACAAAGACCCATGAAAAGTAACAAGCAGCAGTCAGTAGGAGTGAATGCAGATAGATCACTCTGAGACAGAAAGAAGGTCTTAAAGAAGAGAGAAGGAGAGTCTGCCTGCAAGTCCTCGGCACTGATCTTGGCCACGGATTACAGGATTCCACAAGCAAGAACAGTCTACCAGTCAGAGCTGGGCAGGTAGGAGCCAAGAGAGTGGCTACAATGACTTCAGCAGTTCTGGTGGACATCCGAGATGAAGTCACCTGCCCTATCTGCTTGGAGCTCCTGACAGAACCCCTGAGCATAGATTGCTGCGGTCATAGCTTCTGCCAGGCCTGCATCACAGGAAACAGTGACAAGTTAGTGCT
>CABHPH010142580.1:65654-87636 GCA_902168325.1 Peromyscus nudipes
ACAAGATTAAGGAAGGAGAGGTCACCGCTCTTTTATATTCTTGGTAAATGAAGTGATTAGTTAGGTGTTTTAGAGTAGTATTTGAGTCTTGACTAACAGGAATGAACTGGAAATAGTCATTTCTGGTAAATGAAAAGAAACATGATTTAGGATGAGAAAAAATAACACTAATGAACTATGCTAGAACTCAGCTGAAGTTTGAAAAATCACATGGATAAAAGTAACTTTCTTATAACCCAGCTTTGTAATCCAGAAGACCCAAGCCATTACATGAGACAGCTCGGGCCAAAGTTATTTCGGAATATTGCACATGCTGACTAACAGACATAAGAAACTGATCGTGTAATTAGGAATATTGCTAGACATACTAGAATCCAAAGAGTCAGCTCTCACCATTCCGTGATTCATTAACTTTTGCTTTCATTTGCACTTTTCAGTCTCTATAGATTGGAAGAGCCTTAGTCTAACTGAAGAGACATTATTTTCTATTATAATAAGTCATTGTGTCTACATTTTACCCTCAAATTAGATGCTATCCTGGCTTCTTTGAGAACTCTCTAAGGCCAATATTCCTAAGTGTTCTGAGGAATATCTGAAGGTTGACATTAGAGAGCCCCCAGATCTCTCTCTGTGACCCAAGAGGAACCTCTCTGCAAACATAGATATGCTTAGAGGAGGCTGGGCCTGTCTTTCCTCCAGTTAGGTATATAAAGCATGTTCTAGCAATGACGTATAATCAGAGAAACATTTCAACTAGGATTATGCTCTTTGGTCTCATGAAGTAACTTCTGCCCATGACAAGAAGAGAGTTTGGGGGAATCCCCAGAAGTGAAGTGACCCAACTCAGTTTTCACTGCCCATGGAAAAAAGTAGATTCTATACAGAGGAAATAGATGAGAGCCTTACTCTGGCCCAGTGCCACACTGTACCAGGTACCTCAGGTACCTGGAGGTAAGCTCAGGCAAAGTTCATTTATCCATTGGAGTCCAAAATGCACAGACAATTTCTTATATTAGGGTATTTTTGAAAACTCTTTCTGAAAACATTTGAATGGAGAGCTAGAGGAAGTGATGGATGAAGTCATAATAATGGCTGGGAATAGGGCCATGATGATGGCCGGGGAAGAAATTTTTAAACTGTGAAACCACAAGTCCAAAGAACAGTCCTTAGTGTGTCAAGTATTAGGAGAAATAAACCAAAGATATTGAATTGGTTGAGCACAGTGATGAAGCAGGTTAGTAGGAGATGACATCAAGTACATATGACAGGTTGGTGGCAGTCAGATGGAGTAGAGTAGATTATAAACAATTTAAAACTGTAATTAATACATTTGGGTTGTACTCTGAATAAGACAACCCAAAAATGGTTTGAAAATACTTGTGTTTATTAATATTCCAAGGATCACTCTAGTTGCTAAGCTGTGAATTGACTAGTGTGGAGGAATTACAAAAGTAGGGAGAACACATGGCTACCAGAACAGTTGAAGGAAAGGTGCTGAGCTATGGAATTGAGAATGTATTTTAAAGACAGAACATGCTAGGGAATTATATATGACATTTAAAAAGTAGAATCAGGGATTATTCCATTGTTTTTGCTCTTTTATGTTGTTGCTAGGATAAATATATTAATCTAATCAATTAAAATGTATGAAAGAATTCCTGTCAAGTTCTTGTGAAGATCAACAATTATTCTATTATTGGACAAGTTATGGAAGGAGGCAGAGTTACTTCCAGACATTTTCCAGATGATACAACAATAACTTATGCATTCTGAAGGTTTTCTGCCACTTTTCTCTCAGGTTCTTCCAGATATGATCATGGAATACTAGGATTCACTTCAGGTGTAAAATGTGAATAGTAAACCCTAATTCAAAGGACAATTGTTAGTGACAAAAGAACATAATTTGCAAGATTACAGATTGCTTTAGTTTAAACCTGAAATGTCTTGCAGGGGTCTATTTGTCCATAGCTTGGACAATAGCCCATTGTACTTCTAGAAAATGCCAGAGCTTTTAAGAAGTAAGGTATAGTGGGAGCTATTTTGGTAACTAGGGCTAGGTCTTTGAAGAAGATAGTGAGACCCAGATCTTTTGATAAGTCTCACTTTTGGATTCTGGCCATTATGTAAATGGCTTTGTGCCACTGGGATAAGCTAAATTGCCACAGACCAAAAACCAACAGGGACAACCAACCATGGACTGACATCTCCAAATCTGTGAGCCCAGACAAGCCCGTCTTCTTCAAAAGCTGATCATTATTGTTATAGAATGCTGGCTAATGCAGAGAGGAGCAGCTAAGGTTGCTTCTTGCCTCCATCTCAACCTTTGCTGTTTATTGTATTGTCTGCGACTCAGAAACAACTGCATCAAATGGGAATGCTATTAGAAAGTCAGTCTCGCTGAGCAGCGATGGCACACACCTTTAATCCCAGCACTTGGGAGGCAGAGCCAGGCTGATCTCTGTGAGTTCGAGGACAGCCTGGTCTACAGAGTAAGATCCTGGACAGGAACCAAAACTACCCAGCGAAACTCAGCCTCAAAATCGCAACCCCCCCCCAAAAAAAAAGAAGAAAGAAAGTCAGTCTCAGCCTCATGCCATGGTGATACTAACACAGAATGTGTGTGTTATCAGAAACCCTGAGTAACCACATATGTACACAAGCATGTGAGAAGAACCATTTTAGAATTTCAAGGCCACTAAGGCTATGAATCTGTTCAAGTTTCAAATGCCCAAAACAAGACTGTGAAAGATTATATGATTTTACACATGACATTGGCTTGATCAAGGGTTCTGTTTCCCAAACCAGCATTCTTTTTATTATAATGGGGTCTCAAAACTCAGCTAGCACAGACACTATCATTTGAAGAAGATGGAGAAAACCAGAGGGCCACTCTTTTTGAAAAAGTTGCTCTCTCTGGAAGAAAAGGCAGATTATTCTGTTGTTGGTCCCTCCTCTTCACTAGGGACAAAATTAGCTGTGTAGGGCAATACTTTTTATTTTAACCTCAGAGATGATGTCACATAGCACCGAAGTGTGTTTATTTATTTATTTCTATCCAATATACACTTGTATGCAACTAAATTCTTGTCATTATTCTAATCCAATTCTGTTCTTTTCCACCAAAGGGTTTTCAGCCTCTGGGATTTGATTCTGAATTCCTGTTTACGGCCTCTGCGCAGGCCAGGTGAGGTGTCTCAATTTGGTCAAGGCACATTCCATCCTCTATACTTTTGCTCAGGCTCCTGTTTCTTCCTATCTTAATGCATTCTAGGACATCCCTTACAGTGGCCTGTGAAATCACAAGACTACCAGAAAGTATCATTTTTGGAAGCACCCTTAGAGATATTATGTATATGGTGTGTATGAATATGTGTGTGTGTGTGTGTGTGTGTGTGTACCATAGATGTATGTGCAGTGAGAGACCCATGACCCAACAGAGGTAACAGCATGGCTTAAAGTCAGAGCGAAGTGTGAAATCCAGTGTTTCTTCATTTTCAGTGGTCTTTCCTCAGCTTCATGTTTTCTGTTAAAAATCTTAATCTTCTGACAGTACTAATATAAAACTGAAAAGCCAGAACTGGCAAGTGGCTTTTCCTTGTGTCTGAGAATTCCAACTGTCCCAACATTTGGTTTTCTCTGAAACTCTAAGCCTGCTAAGTCATGCACAGAACTTTTAAAAACTGGGCTGCATTTAGCTGCCTCCTCCCTCCCTCCCCACAGATTCAGCTAGATCCAACTCTAAGCCCTTCCCCCACTTGCCCCGGCTTCAGTTCCTGGAGCTTTAATAACTCTTGCCATACTTGTGGCTTGGCCATTGTTTACCCGCCAGACTCACAGTGTCCTCTCAGGGGCGGGGTTTATTTGCATAACCACTCCCAGACACATCAAATAGTCCAATAGTTGTCCCTCATGCCTCACAGAGGAGAGAAGGGGGGATAGGCACAACATGAAAGAAATAGAGGATGGATTTGATCTGTTGTTGCCACACGTGAAAGTGAAATGAGTCCAGCAGAACACTGGTTTCAACGGATTTCGCCTATTGTGAGAGCGGTATGCAGGCTGGGGGCTGAGGGAAGCTACTGGGCAGGGTGTCTGTTCTGTGTTCGTTCAGGGAGTCCAGTTGTGTGATCCATCCATTGATCTTTACAGGGTAAGTGTGGGAACACTCCTTCATGTGGTAAATCAGTTGGAACCTGTGTCACCTAGGGTCGGAAATAGAGGACCATATCAGATGTCTGTGTAAGGGTACTACAAAGTCAGCATGACTTGGGGGAAGGTATTCTGTGGCAATCGGTCATTTCATCATTTGTGCCCTGACAGCGCTCTCTGAGATGTCAGAAACTTAGGCTGTTATCCCTACAGCCTTGACTAGTCAGTTCCTGCCTGTACAGGTTCGAACTGGAGCCAGATGGCCGCTGGGAATATGCCCGGACTTGTCCAACAACCTTGTGCATCTGGGATCCAGAGATAAGGAAGAGAGAGGAGGAGGGAATGGATTGGA
This sequence comes from Peromyscus nudipes, assembly GCA_902168325.1. Lineage (NCBI taxonomy): Eukaryota > Metazoa > Chordata > Mammalia > Rodentia > Cricetidae > Peromyscus > Peromyscus nudipes. The sequence goes on from CABHPH010142580.1 coordinate 70,156, forward strand.
CATTCAGAGCATCCTGCAGAAAGCTGAACTACTAGCCCACCCACGTGGTGCTCGGGCAAGTCCGGGCCTGTGTAAAGAGCAATTTGGCACTGTGTATGGGGGCTTTCAATCCAGCCTTGTCACCAGTGACTGAGTTTCATTTGATCACTTGCTGCTGGAAGCCGAGCCCAGGACAGTGATATTTTGATCCGGCCTCACCCCAAACACTGGCCAAGGACCAGACAGCTGCAAGAACTGGCGGGGTGCAGGGAGGAGAAGGGACCTGCCAGAGACTAGGCTGGGAAAACAGGCTGTGGGATCTCATTTTGACAGGTTTTGGCAGCGTTGGACAATGTCACGTAGGGCAATGGGAGGTAGTAAATTGTGGAACTCTCTGTCTAGGTAACTCTCCTGTCCCCTTCATCCTGCCATACATTTAATCCAACATAAGATGCATACTGAATACATACCCTCTATCACCAAGCTTGAAGTACTAAGCTGTCTGTGTGATATAGAGGCTGTATCCTCTATGGCTTAATAGACTCATCGTGAGCTTAAGAACACGAATAATACTGCACAAAATAAACTTTAAAAGTTTAGTCAAAATGCTCTGAAGTTGTCAAGTAAGGACCATGTCAACTGGAGCCAGAGAAAAACAGAAAAGTTGTGGAATTTTTCAATTTTCTTTCTTTCTTTCTTTCTTTCTTTCTTTCTTTCTTTCTTTCTTTCTTTCTTTCTTCCTTCCTTCCTTCCTTCCTCTCTCTCTTCTCTCTCTCTCTCTCTCTCTCTCTCTCTCTCTCTCTCTCTCTCTCTTATAGATTTTAAGTGTTTTGTTTTGAGTAAGAGTTGTCTTGGGTATCTTTAGGACCTGATAGGGTCCCAGGTAGATAAGGCTGGACTAAATGAAACGCTCTCTATAGCAAGGAGGCTCTTTAATTCCTGATCCTCCTGCTTCCAACTCCTAAATGCTGTAAGTACAGGTGTGTGTTCATTATGCCCAGATAACTGTTTTTCAATCCTTGCACACCTTTGGGTGCTAGAGAGCAAAATTATTTGTATTCAGATCTCATTCCACCAAATAGCAACTCTGTGACCTTGGTCAAAAGGAAGATTTCTCCCTCTCTGAGGTTCATTTTACTACAGGTAAAAGTTAAGACAATAGTACCAACATCATCGAGTTATTCTGAGGATGAATTAATCTATGTAAAATACTTTTACATGCTTAGCACAGTTCAAAATAAGCACTCAATAAATGTTAACCATTATTATTTAAGATAGATTATGTAGCACAGATAGGATTTCAACAGGTGGGAAAAGGAGAGAAGGCATTTTAAGCAGAGAAAACATGAACAACTGCTTAATGGCAAGGAACTCAGAACATGTGAAAGGAACACTAGTTGAATTGGATGCTTTAGTATAATTAGGAAAAAGTAGAAATAAGATTGGTGGGAAACTACACAAGACTTCGGATACTTGCATTTCTGTTTATTTGGCAGATCATTGTACAGCCACTGTGAGTTTCTGAAATAAAGAAAAAGTCAGATCTATACTGTAGGAAGAATAATTAGGTAAATGTGAATCAGCTGGGCAGGCATAAGAAAACACAAACGTGAACAAATGAAAAGTTGACAAAGCCCTAACTTTGACTCTTCAGAAATTTGAAGTCATGGATTTGAAAAGGGAAGGATGAAGTTTATCTCTTAGGGTTAGTTTATACTTTGAAAGAGTACACATTTTCATCCCACCTCTTTAGATAGTGTGATTTGGAATCTATTGTTTGGAATCCTAAAGGCACTGTATGCATCAATATTCACTTGTCTGGTTTTATACAACAATGAGATATTCCTTCCATCCACCTATAGAATCATGAGTAAGTCCAGTGAGAAAATTAAAACTTCCCTAAGTTTCTGTTTTCCTGAAAAAAAACGGGAAATAGTTCCCACTTGTTGAAAGGATTAAAGATGATAATCTTGTAAAGGATCTAGCCCAATGCTTGATGAATAGTAGGCTTTTATGAGTCATATGTTTCTTTTACACTTGACTTCACCTTTAAACACCCATCTCATCTCTGACAACACTTCTAGAGGAAAAGTCTTCACTGTTCTCTGAAAGAACCCATTATCTGTTCGTGGGGAAATGCTTGGTTGTTGCAAGTTTTTCCTTTTGTTCAGATGTTCTAATGCTGCTTTCTGGGGCTACTTACCTCTTTCTCTGTTCTGAAAGTTCAGAGATCTGAAGATCAGAGACCAAATTTCCTTCCATCTTCTGTTCCCGGGGAAATCAGCTGTTTTTTTTTTTTTTCCATTTCTCATGTGGCATGGTATTTATTAATTAAAATATGAGTCTGAGGTTTTGAATTTACAAAATGGAGTGGTAACACCTTCAGATGGCAATAACTACAAAAGAAACATTATGGGAGAATGTGACAAATTTCGTTATAATGTATTATTCTTTTCAATTCTTTAATTGTATCATTTCTTCACTAGAGAATGCTCAGAGAAAATGTAACCTGATGGAGATCATTTGGTCTCTGTGTGTCTGAGCCATAACTGCAAGCCACAGTTTTTTTTTCCTAATTCCCTTTTCCCCTTCATTTTCTACAGCTGCTTGTGTATAAGATGATGGCTAGATAGGTTAATTCTGGAACTAGAGAGGAAGAGAGGAAGGTAATCATCCAATTACTTTGTACCAGTTACTTTGTCTTTGAAATTTTTCAGTAAGAGAAACCAGGGAGGAAAAAGTCCCTAGACCCAGAAGAAAAGCAAATGATATCTTGGCCTAGAAACCTAAGGCAGGCCATGTAGCTTTCCTTTAGTTAAATGTCTTCTTGATCTCTTCCACTGAATGCCTTCTGCAGGGAGTAAGCTAAGTCATTATTCAGAGCTGAAACTTTTGAAGGAAAAGATATTTTTTCCTCTGCTTCCTTTAGAAGACTGGCTCCACCCTTATATTTTCCCATAAGGTGCTTAATGGGAAGTGTACTGGCCAGTTTTATCATTAGTTTATATACTAGATGGACCATTAGATGTGAGTATGGCTCTAGTCTGTCTTAGATTAGCACTAACTATATATTTTTTTCAGTGTTTCTCTAGACATGCTCTCTTACAGATAATTAGCCTTCTTTATTCTGGTCTGTTTTCTCTTTTGTGACTAACAGAATGCCTAGTGTAGAAAACAATTATCAACTGAGTATTTTAGTGACTAACCATCCATTCTACAGTTACTCTATATGTAAGAAACAGCAACTTATTATGAAAAATAAAGTGGTTTCCATGTAATATATGATGGAATCAAACAGTAAAATGTCATTATTTCCAGGAGGTTGTTAGTCACTGTTGTGAATAAGCCAAAAAAAGTGGGCAGTACTACTTCACTTCCATGAGCCGCCTTTTCCTGACCCAGTCTATCCTCTGGAATTTTTCTTGTTGAGAAATTACACAGCCAATATTATGTTGTGAAGAAAAGAGAAGCTGCATCCTTGGTAACATAGTCAGTCGGCAGTCAGTCCTGAAGGTGGTCTGCCTCTTTGTGTATGGGAAATAGACAAAACACTGAGCCCTGAGCAGAGACTTAGATTACAGTCTTAACAAACTATGTATGTTTGAGGAACATTGTATTTTTTTTCCTGTAGCTCCAGTTTTCCTACTTTGATCATAAGAGTTGAGGTTATCTTGATATATCCTTGTGGAATTTCATGCCTATGTAGTCTCAATTAGTTTTATCTTAAATTTTAACCAGTTGTCAAAATGAAGAAAAAATAAATAAATCATAATGAAAACATACTGTCTTGTGAGTACTGAGTTGCTTGTTAATCAAGGCGTTCAAACACAGATGGATGGTATTTTCCTCTGAGCATTAAAAAGATGAGGCTAATATGACCTTTTGTGTGAGATTTTCAAAATCTGAAATTATTTCTGAAAATTATTTCACAAAAGCATAATTATATATGAGATACTAGGTTTATTTTTACCAGATATGTTTTATAGTACTAACCCTTTCAACTCCTATACTTTTTCCTCTTCTTGAACATTTTTTCATGTAAATTTATTTTCTTTAAAATGTTTTAGTTAGCATACAATACATTGAGTTTCACTGGGACATTTTTGTAAGTGTGTATCAATCTTTCTTATTTATGTTCACCTTCAATTATCCTTCCCATTTCATGGGCATGGCTTTTAAAAGGGTGGTGGAACAACTTTGGCAACAGCCTCTCATTCTCTACGAATAGGCTCAATCTCTAGGCTGATTTTCCCAGTCTTGCTGTGTGGTTTTTGCCTTGGGTTGAATTACATGTACCTACTGTTTTATCCTACTCTTTCTGTAGGATATTTCATTCCCTGGCCTTCTGAGGAAGAAATGTCATATTTGATTATTGTTGGGTAAAAAGGACTGACGGATTCAGGGTGGCACAGTTGTTCTAGACTGCTTGGTAATTTGATCAGAGTAGAAACAATATGATGCAAGATCAAAAAGTGGTAAGGGAAATCAGAAAGTAGAACATACTTTCTGAGTCATACAGTTTTCAGACATCCACATAAAGAAATCATATCATTTCAATTTCTTTCTGGGACACTGCTAAATTTCCTTGGGAAACTAATGAATCTCCACTTCAAGCACTCTAATGGTATGTAACTAATTATTGCTCATAGCATATGCTGTCTTATGGTGGTCAATACACAAATCAGTGACTCACTTAGGCTTGGGTGACAGCAGAGAAAATCAGACTTAAATATTGGCTCAATGTTGATATGACCTGTGGCTTGTCTCCGATGTCCTTTGGTGCTCTGCTTTGGGTGGGATAGTAACAATAGTCCTAGCAGCTCTTCACATGTGAAGCACAATTTGAAGTTTCCAGAGCATTTTCACATACATTGTCTCATTCTTTCCCTTGAACATGATCCAAGGTATTTTCTGTGCCTTTGCTTCTACTTTCGATGACTATTTCAGCAGAAAGCAAAAGGATATGTTCCTCTTAAAATCAGCCTAGAATTGATTGACCTTAATTTAATTTCATTAATTATTTTATTAATCATCTCTCTTGATATATATATAAAAATATATATATATATATATGGTTTTGTGAGTTTTGAACTTTTCTTCTGCTCAATTTACAGTCTTCTAAGTTGTATAGTTGTATTTGTCTTTTTGACAAGTTTGTGTCTTTTTGTATAGTAGCTATGTGTGCAGGCACACATTCTGAAATTTAACTCACATGGTTACTGTTTGCCTTTGGATAAACAGAAGTGGCCCAGTTTACTGACTATTAATTCTACCTCTACAGTGACAACTGCCTTGAAAAAGAACTATATACTTCTGCCTACCTCAGATGAGCTATAACCTCTTGCTTTGTGCACTGGAATAAAGGACAAAGTAAACAGGTAAGTCAGTCTTTAATTGTGTACAGCTTCTTTTTATTTTCCTGAAGTTGGTATCATGAATAGATGAAATTCTTAAGCCAATAGGAAAATAGAAAAAGAAGCCAATTAAAAACTATTTCTATCACAGGCATATATTTTAGCAAATTTAAGTATAAAAAGACAATTTACTTTTTATATACGGGTTCTAAGGCTTAAGTCCAGTTCATCAGGCTTCCATGGCAAACACATTTACCTGCCTACTGAGCTATTTTGCTGGCTGGAAACTCACTTTTATACAAATCAAAATAAGAATAATACATCTTGGGCTGGAGAGATGGCTCAGCGGTTAAGAGCACTGGCTGTTCTTCCAAAGGTTCTGAGTTCAATTCCCAGCAACCACATGGTGGCTTACAACCATCTATAATGAGATCTGATGCCCTCTTCTGGTCTGCAGGCATACATGCAGACAGAACACTATATACATAATAAATAAACAAATCTTAAAAAAAAAGAAGAAGAAGAAGAATACATCTTAACCCCTTTGTGCATTCCTGCACCAAAATCTGGCACTAATGCTCACTTGTTAATCATTAACATTTTAACATGCATTACTATTGCCAGAGTCTAGTTTTCCCTGGGTTCCCCTTGTGTATTGGTGGCTGCTATTCCCTTTCTAACTTTAAATACGTGTGTCACTTAACATTTTGTTCATGGCATTCTTCTTTATTCATCTAAGTCTATCCCACTATTTACCTAGTATGATGATTCGTAACCTCTTAATGTTTTTATTTAATTAGTCTTGGGTGTAGGCATTTCCCAAATCCTCCTCAGGAACCCTTTTAAAATGATTATTTAAAGAAAAGTCAAGTTCATGTTCAGAAAAGGTTTTTTTCTGTTCACTGGAAATATCACAAAAAGAAAAAATATCAGTGAAGGTTATATACTCACGATTTTAGTAAAACACTGCCTTGCAAAGCATGATGCACTCAGGGACTCTAAGTTACCTTTGAGTCTTGGCTTTCTTTCTTTTTTAAATATTTTTTTAATTTTTAGGTAAATTTATTTATCTATTTATCTTATATCCAAGCTACAGTCTTCCTTCCACCCTCCCATCCCAGTCCCTCCCCCACTTGCCCCCCCCTACTCCCCTCTGATTACCCCCTCCTCCTCCGTCTCTGTCCAGGAAAGGGCAGGTCTCTCATGAATATCAACAGAACATGCATATCAAGCTGCAGTAAGACTAAGCACTTCCCCATGTATTAAGCTGGGTAAGGCGACCCAGTATGAGGAGTAGGGTACTAAAAGCCAGTAAAAGAGTCTGAGACAGCCCCTGTTCTCATTGTTAGGAGTCCCACAAGAGGACCAAGCTACACAACTGTAACATACATGCCAAGATTGGCTTTCTTTCTTACTATATAAATGAACTTATGGTAATATTTTCTCTCGGAGACTCATTTATTTTGTTTTGATAAAATCTGCCTTAGCAGATTATCGTGAAAGTCAATGGAACTATCTGACATCACAAATTATAAGGTTGTTACTATTATTCTATAGAATTTCTTTTTATCATTTGCTCAAATAATAAATACTTACTTAGAGCCTACTGTGTGATAAGCACTGTTTTAAATATTTTGGATTGGGTAGTAAATATAATAGGTACAATGATGTCATAGTTATTCCTCTTTAGTTTGAGAAAAAATAGGACATATGTTAAGAAAACCATCATGTAAGAAGGTCATATGTACTATGGAGAATAATGAAACAAGAAGGGGGTAGGGGGATTAGGGGAATTCCAATTTTAAAATAGTGGCCAGAGAAGCCCTATTAAGAAGATGATATAATAATAAAGAGCTGAAGAAGTTGAGAGAACTAATCAAATGTATATATTCAGAAGAAGATTCCTGGCTTAGAATGTATGAAGACCTTCCACTGAAAATATTCCTGCTTAACGTGAAGAATAGCAATGAGACCACTGTGGCTGCAGTGAATGTTAGGGGAAGAATAGTAGAGCACATAGCTGGAGATAACAGAGGAAGTTTAGGTAGCCAGATTATGTAAGACATCACTGGCCATTAAAAGGACTTCAGATTTCTTGTGAGTAAAAGGAAAGGCCATTGAAAGGGTCGAAGATAATGTAGCCTAATACGTTTTAAAGGATCCGTTCTCCTACATTCTGCTCCTTTATCTCTCATTCTCTTACAAACAAGAAAATATGGGAGAATTGCCTCTCACTGTGGAAGAACAGGAATTCTCTTTTACTGATTATGCTTTATATTCAAGAAATACAGAAAGTCAAAGCTAAAAGAAACCTTACACTCACTGTTACTTAGAGTAGCTGTACCTGAGTATCGGTGAGTAAACTGTATAAGTTCTGGAAGTTCAGTTCATGCTTTGACTAATTATATCAGAAACTCAAGAGTGGTACCCAGGTATCAATATATTTTGGAGTCTCTCAAATATGACTAAGAATGAGGACCACTGGTCTGAAGTGTTTAACTTAATCAACCGCATGATGACTGTGTAGCTTGAGTCAGCACTGAGTATCACTATGTTACTTTTGGCAGAGCTCTTCCTGGGACCCTTTACTATAAGTAAAATAAAAAATGAAAATTCACAAACAGTGAGCTAGGAAGAGGATAAGATGCTTGACAATATGGAAATAGGAAACTGACAAGAGAAAGCTGAGCTGGAAATGGATCTGGGCCAGAGCAGAAAAGAGAAAACTGAGAGACAGTATCTAATCGTTTACAACAACATCTGAACTGCAGGCCAAACATCTGGAATTGATCAGAGCACTACCCAGATTAGAAGTTTGATTTTTAAGGAAAGAATTATTCTCAAGGCCAAACTGAGCAACTGCTTTGATTTTTGACAGCCCCATGCACATGGGTGGTGATTGGGCTTGCATGAGAGGAATGGGCAGGGAATGGGCCAGCTGCTATCTTCATCACCCTTTTTAAATCTCAGGACTTCGGAACTGCCTGGGCAAAGCAAATAGCCTAAAGTCCTGAGTTCTTAATTTAGACTTGTCATCCTCCAAGTTCTACCCATCCTAGATAGAGACCATGCTTCATGCCACAGGCATTTCTGCAAGTTGAGAAGACCAACGGCCACAAATGGTGGTCAGAGGCAGCTGCACACCCAGCAGTGTGAGTACCTTACACCCAACAGAAACTTAGCCAACATCGTTTATTCAGGGCACAGTGAGCTAATGTTAGACTATTCTTAATGCCAACCTCATTGCTTTTCTTTTCCCCGTCTGCCTGCATTAACTCTCTTCTAGGTTATTTTCTGAGGAATCAGGACAATGGGAACAGGCTCACAGATTATGCAGATAACAGACAGGACAAGTAAAGAAGCACTAGTCACTTTTTTAATCACTCCACTCTTACTGGATAAATATATGTGTGTACACGTTTAATAAAATATTAATGTAATAATATAATATTAGTACATATATGTGTACATACACATCAGTTACGAAATTTGGGTGAAAAGTTGATTGAAATAACTCATTTGGTCCAGGAGGATATTTCAAGTATTTAATTAAAAAATGAAGGTCATCTTTCTTCAAAAAACTGAAGCATAATTCATATAACATAAAATTTACCATTTCAAGTACACAACTTCCTGCTTTTTAATATATTACAAGGTTCTACTAGGTAATTCCGGGTCATTTTCATTCCCTGTTGCATAGTCACTGTCTCCTCCTCCCCGCATATGTCTCTGCGGATTGTCTATTTGGACAGCATGTAAAAGAAGTCACATTGTTGCCCTTTCATGTCTAGTTACTTCCCTTAAACATAATATTTTAAAGACTGATTACACAGTATAGCATACATTATAAGTTTTATTCCCCTTTCTAGATGAATAATGTTTTGTTGTACAGACATACCACATTCTGTTTATCTACTTGGTTTATAAGTTGGTGGACATTTTACTTTATTTTATTTTTTACTTTCTGTTCTTATGAATATGCTGCTAGGAATATTTATTACCAGGTTATGTGGGAACACATGTTTTCATCTCTTGGCATATATATTTAATTTGCATTCCTACTGAGCACACATTCATGTGCTTATTGGTCACTTGTATGTCTGCTTAAAATCTGAGCTTATTTTATATTGTGTTTTTAAAATTTTGAGTTATAAGAATTCTAAGTATATTCTAGGTAAAAATATTTTATTAGTCATATGGTCTGCAAATTTTAGTTGGTTGTTGGTGGTGCATGCCTTTAATCCCAGCACTTGGGAGGCAGAGGCAAACAGAACTCTGTGAGTTTGAGGCCAGCCTGGTCTACAGAGTGAGTTCCAGTACATCCAGGGCTTTTACACAGAGAAAACCTGTCTCAAAAAAAAGTGAGCTAATTTTTTATTTTATTAAATTTTCTTTTCATTTGTTCTTTGTTTCTTTCATATCATGCATCTCGATTCCATTCATTTCCCATTCCTTTATATCTGCCCTCTGCCCTTGCAACCTTTCCTGCAAAATAAAATCTAAGAGAAAAAAGAAAAAAAAGGAAAATCTCATTATAGAAGCTGCAGTGTGACACAGTAAGTCACACAGTAAACCCTTTTATCCATATATCTTTATGTCCAGGTGTTCATTGCCAAGAGTCATTGGTCTGGTTCAAGGCCTCTGGTTTCTGCTATATCATCACTATAGAAGCTGAGCCCTCACTGGGGATCCTCTTGGATATCCTGTTGTTGTCCTGTGTTGTGGAGATCCTGCAGCTTTGAGTCTGCAGGACCGGCCACTTCACATGCTCCATAGATCATAGATGGGGTGGATGTTAGGGTGGCCCCAACTCATAACCCTGATTCTGGGCCTGGGTAGTTGCAGGATAGGTCAGCCCTCCAGCTCTCCCCCGTCTTCACCACCCAGGTGAGCTCTCCAGTATTTCCCTGGCTAGTTCACCCCTTGCAATGATGAGCAGCAGCTGGTGAGGGGCAGGGACATCGCTCCCACTCTTACGACTTCAGGGCCAGATCTTCCATCTGCCTCAGGTGGTGAGCGGTCGGGGGAGGCATGTCTCCCTTGCCCTCACCACCATGTGGTAGATGAGGGGCAGGGCCAGATCTCCCATGCTTACGTTCTAGGGCAGTTCACTTGCCTCCCTGTCAATGCAGCCAGGTCTACTGTGCTGCTCAGGTTGGGTGCAGGGTCCGCATTCCTGAGTGCTGCAGCTGGTAAGGGGAACGGTCAGCTCTCTCGCCCACCACAGGTGGCAGGCGCATGGGGAGGGGGCACCTTTCCCTCACCCTCACTACGTCATGGCAGATGAGGGGGGTTGTGGCAAGCTATCCCACTCTCACATCCTCAGGGCCAGCTCAACCTTGCCTCTGCCAACAGAGTCAGCTCTACTGCACTGCTCAGGTGAGGAGCAGGATCTGCTTTCCTAAGTGCTGCAGCTGGTAATGGGGAGGGTCAGCTCCCTCATCTGTCGCAGGTGGTGAGGGGCAAGAGGTAAGAGTGGGCATCTCTCCCCTGCCCACACTGCAGCATGACAGACAAGTAGTGGAGATAGCTCTCCCAAGCTCACAACTTCAGAGGTGGCTTAACCACACCTCTGCCTACACGATTAACTGTACTGTGCTGCCCAGGTGAGGTGCAGGGCTTGTTATCCTGAGTGCTGCAGTTAGTGGGAGGCAATAACAGTTCTCCCACCTCAGGCATAAAGAGACGGTGGGTATGGAATCTCTCCCCCAACCCATGATGCCATATGGCAGATGAGGAGTGGGGCTAGATCCCCCATGCTTATGTTCTTGGGGTGAGCTTACCTGTGTCCCCATCAACAGGGTCAGCTCCTTTGTAATTCCCTTATGAGGTACAGGGCCTGCTTCCCTCAGTATTGCAGCTGATAAAGGGGAGTGTTAGCTCCCTTACCATCTGGAGGAGGTAGGGTCAAGGGGGGAGGGTATCTTTCCCCCACCCCCCCCACCACACCACAGACTAGGGAGATGGTACCAGCTATGCCCGTCTCATGCCATCAGAGCTGGCTCACCCATGCCACTGTCTACAGGGTTAACTCTTCTGTGCTGCCCAGGTGAGGGGCAGGGCTCCTTCTCCTAAGTACTGCAGCTGGGGAGGGTTTGGGTCAGATTCCCCCACCTGCTGCAATGTCGAGGGGAGGAGGACATCTTTCCCTCACCGATGCCACCACATAGCAGATGAGAGGGGTTCGACCTGCTCCCCCATTCTCATTCCCTCAGGGTCCGCTCACTCATGCCACCTGCCAACAGGGTCATCACTGTTGTGCTGCTCAGGTGAGGTGTAGGACTCTCTCTCCTGAGTGCTTCAGCCGGTGAGGGGCAGGACCAGTTCTCCCTAGGGTTGCAGCCCGTGAGGGGTGGGGTCAACACTGTACAACACTGTCCTCTCAGCCTTCAGTGGTATCAGGAGCCTTGACATCTACATAGACCGTGGTTGCATCAGGGCCATGAGCCCAGACATGGACCCCATAATCTAAGCTTATTTTAAATTAATGTTTTTTTTTTAAATTTGAGTTATAAGAATTCTAACTATATTCTAGGCACAAATATTTTATTAGTTATCTGACTTGTAACTTTTTGTGTCTTATGTGTTATCTTCCATCTTTATTTTAAAAAATATTTTAATTTTGATTAACATATGAATTATTACATATTGATGAGGTTCAGAGTGCTATTTTTATGCATCCGTCCAATGAAAACCAATCACCATTTAACCTTGATTTGTTTTCCCTTCCCTTTTTTCCCTGATCTTTCTTTTAAAGTTAAACTTAAAAAATAACAAAAGTCAACTAGTGGTTTATTGAGCATGTTGAAAACCAATATATAGGAGTGAAAACAGGCAAGTGGAGTGGTGAAGAGTGAAATTGTGCCAGGTGATGGATTTCCATGCTGGGTACGGATTCATGACCAACCTTGAAGAGGCAGGTGTTCTTACTGGCTGCTTTGGAGATCTCCCAACAATGCTATGATGCGGGGGAGAAATAATGCTACTCAACAATTTATATGAGAAAAGAAAGGCAGAATTTCTCTTCTTGGTTCTCTCCTATCTTCCTTCACCCATTAGTCAAAATTTACCCATGAGTATTACCTGTCTCACAAGTCTGGGATTCTCTGACTATATAGAATTCCAGATCTTATCTTCTATGGCAAAGAATTCCATTCAAGACTAATGGGACTGTACAGAAACTCTGGATATGTGGATAGCCATGCCAGAGAAAATCTAATGTGGTATATATGTCATATTCATTGCAGTCTCATACTCTTATTGTTATGTTCCAGAAAATGATGAAATAAAACATGGTGTTTAAAGACCTTTCCCAAGGTCAGTTTTCAGTAAATGATAGTTTTAGTATTTGAGCATAAACTTGGTGCTGAAGACTGTGGATGATCCAGGTAGAGATCCTGGGCTTTATGGAACAGGCAAACAAGAGTCAGTCAAGGATTTTTAGGTCAAGAGTGGCAAAAGATAAGAGCTTCTAAAGCCTTTTATCTCTGTTCCATCTTCTCATTTGACTGAAGGGTAGAGTAGGTGGCTCTGAGGGACAAGAACATCAGAGATTATTTTTGAAGGCTTTGAGGTTTCCCTTATGAGATCAACAGCTTCATTTGAGCTTTCATACCATAGCCTAATACTCCTTCCTCTATTTAAACCTTTACATACCAAAGAGATGACCTAGTCTAAGGCAGTGAGGTCAGGGATTAGAGAGCCAAAGGAAGGAGAAAATTACCTAAAGCTCCTGGCTAGGAGTAAGTAAGAAGACCATTGGTCTTTCTTCATTTGGCCTAAGGTTCTAGGCAAACTAGCATCCACTGATGATTCCTGTGGTGCTACCTAGATGGTTAGATCTCACGGACTGTCTGCTGCAGTCATCATATCCATAATTTCAATATCTAGTGTATATTCACATTATAACATCCAAGCACATCAGGGCTTCTCACCTATGCCTTTATTTCATGACTGATAATGTGAAAACATTTGGTATATACTTTTCTTACAGTTGTCATACTGGCATAAGTAAAGATTTGAAACTGAGGATTCTCTCTTTGGTGACTTTTGATGCTCTCTGTGCTTTGTGGAGCACATGTGGCCTACTCAAACAAGAGAGAACCTTCCTGCCAGTCTGACTTGTTCACAAGTGAGTCCTGAGACTGGTACTCAGCCACAGTAATTCAAAAGTCATAGGGGTTTCTGATAAATAGCATCTCATGAGTAGTAGAGAACATAGCGTGGGCCTCAGTAGAAGGCATGCCTCGTACTAGTAGCATTTCATGTGTTAAAGAGGCTGTGGTGGAAGGTACTGTCAGGGAACTAGCATCATGAACTATTTGGATATTGGTGGTGGACATGATTGAGATACCACTGGAAGCTGAGATTGGAAGACTCAGGCTCACTATAGGACATCACACTTTCCCTGAAGTTCATGGCCATTCCTAGAATGCCAGGCCTTCCTAATGACATTGTGTGGGACCCCCTTACAAATCATGCTCCCTGGCTAGAAGAGCAGTGCTCCCTGAAGGGATAGGAGTCTGATGGGAGCAGTAGCCCACACTATTATCAGACAGTGACACACTGAAAAATGATTCCTCTTTACTCATATTATGCCTGAGTGACTCAGCAGACAAAAAACAACCCACCAAAAAAAAGGGGCCTTCAATTTTTTCAGATTCTGCAAACAATGATTAATGCTTGATGACTCATGGTTGTAAGAGATGGGCATTCTTTTTCCAGAAAATAAACACCCAGAATTGACAGCAACTTCTCATTCTCTAGAGGTGTTTGGTGAACAGACCACCAGGATCTCAATCCTTGAGCTTTTCTGCTCCATGTTGTCCAGAGTCTACCTCCACTTTGGGATTCCAGGGGTTCAGAATCACTTCAATTCAGAGGGAGACTCTTTCCTAGTCTCTTAATCACATCTTGAGATAAAACGTTTTGAATTTTTAAGTATTCAGTTTAAGTGTAAAACTTGTCTTCCAACCTTGCCCTTTGGTAGCTAATAGTGTTTTGCTAAAGCTTAAAAACATCATACTCTAAGGTCACAAAAATTTATATCCATATTGTTTGATCAAAACAATTTTAAATTATACATTTCAATGTTTCTTATGAGAAAACTCATATAAACAAGAAGCCAAAACGTGATGTCCTATATTTGAATTTATATGACATTAAATGAGAGTGAAAATATATAATGACAGAAACTAGACTGGCAATTACCTGCAGGAAGGTGTCATATTTACTGGAAAAGGAGAGCAAGGGAACCTGAGTAGGCAATGTGAAGGCTCTACATCTTTACCTGGATAGTATTTCCTGTCACAAATGATGGAATGTGTCCACTGCATCTGGGCTTTGTTCAATGTTCATCAGTTCGTCTATATTTTTCTTCCTTTGTTATTGGGCAAGGTGGAGGCAGAATTTTTGAGTGTGGCCTGTACTGGTACAGTTGAATGGATTGTGAACTTTGGCAGAAGCAGAAAGAACCCCACCCAGCCTGTGTCATGCTCCTGGAGAGGAGACAAGAGATGCCTGACACTTCCCTTCATCTCCCCTCTTTCCACTAATGTAATGATATAAAAAGAACACAGTCCCATGTCAGAGATTAGCCATAGCACTAGCATGTGACAATGAGAGGGATTATTCTGTGGGAAAGGATCTGCTATTCACTAAAGTCCCTAATATCCTCCCCAATTAACTTGTATATTTTTCTTTGTGCTTCCATTTCAGAAGTAATTATCTGAGAAAAGTTCTAAGCCTTGTACACTGAGTTCTTCTTTTATAGGAATATCCTGATGAAAACTATTCAACAAACACTAATACAATGTTCAGTCTAGCCAAGATGACTTAGATACTACACACATTGAAGTAAACTTGTTCTTAAGCCTCACATCATTGGTGGGAGCAGTTACTGGGGAGAGATGTGTTCTGGAGACACCTGCTTCTTTGGCATGACTTCCATGCTCCTGATGAAGTGGGCCACTGAAGTATTTTATCTGCTTTACCCTTTCCTTTCCTACAAATGTCTGGGGTGACAAACGTAACTTCCCTTGAATTCTTCACAATTCTAAAAAGTCTCTGGTAAACTAGGGGTAAATGAGAAGAGAATCTACTAATTACCACGTACTAACACTTGCACAAAGCTCTATATTAGGTCCTTTAACATACGTAAGAATATCTATTTCTTTATAAATTGCTGTGGAAGGTTTGTATTATTAAAATATAAAATTTAAGGGTGAAATGAATAATGCTGTGAAAAAGAAAACCATTTTAAGGGCTAGTAAATTGCAGAGTGGTGATTCATACCCAAGTTTCCTTTTCGTGGGTTTACAATGCGTTGTCTGGAAAGGCACTATTGGAGAGAGAAACAAAGTTTCCTAGATATATACATAATTAATCATAGGCCGGGAAAGCAAATATGTTCACAAAGGAACAAGCAGCAAGCACTGTTAGATTACCATTTCTGTACTAACACGATGTCGGGCATTAGGAGTTCTTTACTAGAAAATTCATAGGTCTGACTGTGCGTTGCTGACTTGTTCGAAACTACATCTTTTGTAACACTTTGTAGGAGGACAGAGTCAGTGATAGGATGTTTAGGAATAGTTAGTTGTATTTGCAATGCCTAATTATTCTTTCTTATGCTTACCATAAATAAACATCTTCTGTAGGACACTACTATTCACAGGAAATAGCTTCATATAAGACCTCGCATTACTGATGGGTGATGACATTTATTACTTATTAGGCAGTTTTATCTACATAACCAGGATTCTTCAGAACAGTCTAGCACACACATGGTTTTGTGTTTTCAATAAAAACAGGTTTTAAACTCCAATTGAAAGACAGTTTAATTTATATTTTGGATAACTCTTTTGATTAAAAAAAAGGGGGGACAAGGAAACTCTGTGTTTATTTATTATGTTCTGGTATGTGTACTTGTCAGGAAGCCTACCTAGACAGCAATCTCAAACAAGGTTTAAAGGGAGATATTAAGCTTCCGGCAATTTAATGTATATTGGGTGGATTGGGCTTTGGAAACCACCACACTGAAAATAGGATCTCACATATGCTCCAAGGCCAGCAGCTTCCATGAAAATTTCAGGTGCTTATGTTAAGAATTTATCTCCAAAGGAGGTTTGCTTTTTGGACTCCATAACTTTTTTTTTTAAAGAAAACTATGCAGGAGCAATTTTCTTTAAATAATCTGTGCTGGATTTGCTTTCACAATACTGAATTCCCTTGTCATTGAGGGTTATGAGAATACGAATTGTTTTTTTCCCCTCAATGAGAAGTATAGAGAGTAAAGAGGGGAAGCTTGCCTTCTGAGGATGATAATTTGAGACAAACAATAAAGGAGGAAGTGTGTTCATTTTGTGCCAAAAGTGGACTTCATAAGACACCAGGCATTGATTGAAGAAATGGGAGAGAAGAGTTATGAGAAAAGTTATACTTCAACAAAAATGCCAGCCAGGACATCTATTTTCTATTAGTGACCTTTGTGAAGATGATTGGTGGTCATACTGCCCTCTCTTATAATTAGAAGTATATATTAAGGTCTATCAGTACATTGAGAACCCACCTGAAATACAGACTTACATGAGATTGGGAGTGACAAAAAATGTCCCATCAGAGTTTTATTTTAGAGAGACAAACACCACGTATATATTCCTTGATCCATCATTATAAAAAATGTGTTTGTGTCATGCTGCCTATCTCTGCACTTACACTGTTTTACTTTTATAGTTCTTCAAAGTCTTCATGATGGCTTGAAGGAACTTAACCCATTTATTCCTCTCCAAAGATGTCTGGTGTAGAAGAGAAGCATGATGTTCATTTTCCTCAATTTAAGTAACTTAAACCATTAGTAATCTACCCAAGACTGCAAATTGCAATGGAATGAGCCAGTCAGGGTAATCAGACACTTTGGCAAAAAAGAATCATGTTTTAATTTTTTTCATTCACAAATAAAAATAATTTCCATATTGCTTAAGTCAGAAAAATATTGGAAGTATTTACAAATAAAATAAGTATGAAAGTGATTTTTAAAAGCTTAAGAGCTTTTCACACATTCGATTGTAGCTACTAGAAAGAACCCAACTGTTTATCTATCTATCTATCTATCTATCTATCTATCTATCTATCTATCTATCTATCTATC
>CABHPH010142580.1:88210-105007 GCA_902168325.1 Peromyscus nudipes
TGTGTGTGTGTGTGTGTGTGTGTGTGTGTGTGTGTGTGTGTGTGTGTAGTGAAATGAATAAAGAACAATGTTTAAAGAAAAAATCTGTGAAATTCCAATATTAGCGGTACAGTCAATCTCAGATACTATTAGTTCAGTTCAGCAAATACAATAAGATACAAATAGTATGAAATAATAGTCACCGTTCAATCAAGAACTGAGGCTAGCAGACTCAGAGGCAAGGGAGAGTTTAATGAGATAATAGGGTACTTCATGAAGAGACATGTAAATATAAAGGTGCAGGCTTTTTGCATTAGAGAAATCTGTTAAGCAAAGCAAAGTATATTTAATTATGTTTAGAAACAAAATATCAGGTTTTGGGAATGTGGAAGAAAGAAGAACCAAGAAACCTGAAGTGGTGTCTGTTCTGAAGGGTCTGGTTTACTGAGAAAACCATGTAAGAAAGGATTCAGTGATAGGAAACCAGCAGGAGCCTAGAATCACCCAATTAAAGGTACAAGCTTGAATAAAAAGAAAAGCAACGAAAGCAGAGCAAGGCAGACACTTCTTATTTCTCACTTACTTCGGATCCCTTGTTGCTTCTTCAATTGGAGATGCTATTAAATTTAGCTACAAGGGCTAGAAGAAGACAACCAGCAGAGCTTCTGTGTGCTCATGCTTGTTTTTACAAATTTATTTATTTATTCATTTATCAATTACTTAACCAAAAATTTGCAAAGCAGCCTGTGTGATTGTAGGTACCACAGTGAAACAAATTAAACACACACACACACACACACACACACACACACACACACACACACATATTGAGTCTCCAAGGACAAAATTGTGTTGTTATGATGCAGAGTGGGCAGCTACTTTGATGTAGGGAGTTGTGAAGAGCTCCCTAAGTAACTGCTTTCTGAGAATAACCTATAGCTAATACAGTCCCAAGTTGAGTACAAATTAGCATTGTTTCATGAATAAGAAGATTAACACAACTGGTTCATAAACAAAGAAAGTGATATAAAATGAAAGGGAAAGGGAAGTATAGGTCAGACAATTTGGGAACTCAAAGTTTTTGATGAGAAGTATTTATATTTTTCCTAAGGGCACAAAGTATCTTCTGGGGGATTTAAGTAGCATGTTCTATTGGCTGAAGGAAATAAAGAAAATATTTACCCTAATTCCTTCCTCCATTTATAAGTAAAAAAAAAAAACTAAAGAGACTTAAAGCCCAGGGCTACCAAAGGATAGTATTAACTCTAGTTTTAATATGTATCCTACAGTAGGATGCTCACAGGGTTGAGTAGGAATTCCAAAGCCAAGGCAAGGCTACTGCTGTGGGATGGTCTGTATGTCAAACATGTTAATAAAGCACTGATTGGCCAGTGGTCAGGCAGGAAGAAGTATAGGCGGGACAAGGAGGAGAGAATTCTGGGAAGTGGAAGGCTGAGGAGACATTGCCAGCCGCCGCCATGACAAATAGCATGTGAAGACGCCGGTAAGCCACAAGCCATGTGGCAAGGTATAGATTTATAAAAATGGATTAATTTAAGATATAAGGACAGTTAGCAAGAAGCCTGCCACGGCCATACAGTTTGTAAGCAATATAAGTCTCTGTGTTTACTTGTTTGGGTCTGAGTGGCTGTGGGACTGGCGGGGGACACAGATTTGTCCTGACTGTGGGCTCGGCAGGAAAACTCTAGCTACAGGCTACCAGAGGGTAGGTTGTATTGGATATTAGGATGAATCTAATGCAACGAATTTCTTGTCTTGACAAAAATACCTCTTTTAAATATCGCATCATTCTTCATGACAAATGGTTTACTAATGTTCCTATCATGCACTTGGCTATTACCTTTAAAGCCGTCTGTATTTGCAAAGCTGCACTTCTTTAAGGGAAAAAGAGGTCTGTTAATCTGTCAAGCTGCTGTCATGAAATTCAGAAAAGGAAGGCCATGATGAAAGATCCATTTGACTCAGTGCCTCTCTGATTGCCATTTACTTCCACACCACTTGAAAGTTAAAAAAAAAACATATATGGCGATACTGTTTCTGAAAACCTTTAAATATAAAGAATTTATATTTGTCCGGTAGTCTGGACATTGTAAAGAGCTCTCAAGTACATTACTTTGTTTGGTTTTGTAAAAGTCTTGCCAAGAAATTATTGTGAGCCACATTTTACAGACTTGACAACCACAGCTCAAAGAGTATGTGCAAATTGTTCAGCCGTAAGAGTACAGTGACAATGAATACCTAAGAAATACATTTGGAATCAGATACAACTGGGTCCCATCTTTTCTTTCAAATTAAATAGGATGCACTAAGTTGAAAGTAGCATTTCCCAAAAGAAGACATACAGATAACCTATGGGTACATGAAACCATGCTCAAAATCACTAATCAGGGAAAGGCCAGTTGAAACAGCAAGACACACCTCACCCTAACAAGATGGGTAATAAAAATAATACTGACAGCCAGGAGGTGTTGGCACACACTTTTAATCCCAGCACTTGGGAAGCAGAGCCAGGCGGATCTCTGTGAGTTCAAGGCCAGCCTGGTCTACAGAGCGAGTTCTAGGACAGGCACCAAAATTACACAGAAAAACCCTGTCTCGAAAAACCATAAATAAATAAATAAATAAATAAATAAATAAATAAATAAATAAATAATAAATAAATAAATAAAATAATACTAACGATTTTGTTTTTAATGCTGGTAAAGATGTAGAAAAAGAACTCTTCCACACTATAGTAAAAATGAAATCATGTTGTTAAATAGCTTGGAAGTTCCTCAAAAAATTTAAGAATAGGCATTTTTAGGGAAGATGGCAGATTGGAGACCTCATGATGCAACTCACTGAAAGAAAACAGGAGAGTACAGGATAATCTTTATTCTTGCAAGCGACAGTAGATCTAAATGGACTTATTAAGCCAAGTGAGATCTCTGTGGGGAAGCAGACAAGCGTGGCTGTGAACTGGTGCCTAGCTGCACAAATTGGCTCTGGTGAGGTAATTGGAAACCACAGGGAAGCACTTTGCAGTCCACACACTCAGCAGAGCTGCAGTAACAGTTAGCTGATAACCAAGGACGGGATATGCAATTGGAGATGAGGTCTTGGAACTAAAGCTTTAGTTCTCACAGCAGATTTCCTGTTGAGGTTAAGTGGGAATTGCAGGACAAAAGTTTACACCTCCTTCCCCTCCCCATACACCAACATGGTGACACAGCCTGAAGAAAGACCAGTCACAAAACCCTGGCTGGGATCAGGGACTGAAATGTGATAGTGCAAGTGACACACTCTTTATACCAAGTCTGTAGCTATAGTTCATGGGAACCCACAGCAAGAGACTGCAACCTGTTTTCTCCAATTGCCAAACCACAGAGTACCAAGGAGGGAACGGAGAACTACGCTGCTCATCTCACTGTGGCTGTGCCAAATACTCAATCCAAAGTGGTATTAGCTAACCTCTATGAGACAATATATACACAAAATCAGTCTTTACAGCTTTCTACTGGAATAACAAACAAATTGCACCTCGCCCTTTAGTGCAATCTGCCACATGAAACTTTTGAATGGAAAAAAATTCAAAACCCATTCCTGAATAAAAAAAAATATTGACTGATATGATTCTTTTAATCCAAAGTGCTTTTATTACACTTTTTTTGGTACTGTTAAAAGTTTTGTTAATTTTCATTTTTTTCTTTTTGCCTTTTAATCTTAACTCTTGAATAAGTACTTTGCAAGGTTTTGCTTTAGATCATACGTTGCTCAGTTTGTGTGATTGTTTTATATGCTTTTGAACCCATTGTACTATTATGTACTGCGTGGTATTCTTCCTACACACAACACATGTATTTTCTCACTCATTCTATTTTATTTTCTGTGCCTCCACTTCTTTTTCTTATTAACTCCAGCTCTCCAAAACTTTAAAAAATGTTTAAACTATAGAAGCTAACAATATCCCAATGCTCTGCTCCCAGATATTTTTCCTCATCTCAATTTTCTTCCAGTTGATTTAACACTAATTCCTATCTTTATCTAGACCACATCCCTTCTACCTGTAATCTTGGTAACACTCTAATATATACCGTACTATCAATGTGTGTTAGTACTCCCATAGTTACTGGACTTAAAAGGATCACTGCTGTTAATTGGCTGGAAGGATATTTTCATAGGAATTCCATCTAGCAGTGTGGTTGATTGTACAGATAATAGTCAAATATTTGGTTGTGTCAGGCACCCTGAGTACATGACTGGGGGTATAAATTCTGAACTATGCATATAAATTCTATCAACTGAATACTGAAAATGGTTTGACTGCAATTAAACAACTGATGAACTCAATCAACAAAAAACCCAGATGCATAGATCTCAATGGAATAGAACAAGAAAGATGACAAATCAAGGAAATATGACCTTCTCCCCATGGAAAATATCATAATACTGGTCCACAGTGAGAGTGAATTAGATAAAAATCCCAGAAAAACATATAAAATTTAATAGGATATTTGATAAAAGATGAGAGAAATAAAATCTTAAAGGAACTCATGGAGAGTAAAAATAAAGAGTTATATATATTAAGAAAGTCAATATAGCATACAAAACTGGAATTTAATGAAGAAACAGAAATACAAGAAAAATAAAATTGAAATTTCAGTAATAAGAAATTCAGCAAGTAAAATAAACTCAACTGATAGCCTCAGTAAATAATATAATGGATCTTGTGGAAGAAAGAATACCAGAAGCAGATGAAAAGAAACATTAAAGACATAAACAGAAGTGAAATAATTATAAAATATAATTAAAACATTTGAGTTCTATTGGATACCACTGAAAGACCAGATTTGTCTACAACACAACTTCTGTACTGAAGACTCAGGAAACACTATCGAAGGAGTGGGGGGGGCAGAAAATTTGTAAGGGCCAGAGTACCAGGAAATCTGCTGTGATATTGTATATCTTAGAAATGACAAAGAAGCTAGAGACACAATACCTCAATGATATGGCTGCCTAGACAATACTTGAATAATGGCAACACAAATACCATGCTAAGGTAGAAAGGAGATATCTCATAGAGTCTCACCCAGAGACTAAGAACTACAAGCAACTAAGGTTTTCTGAGAGGAGAATTAGACTTACTGAAAGATGAGCTCCTTAATTGGTTATCCAATACCAAGTGAGTGAGTGGTCAGTCCTGACATCATAAACATAACAGCAACACTAAATGGACCCTGGATGCTGTCTTTATTAATTTATGCATTTATAGGTATATTTAAAATTAGGAATTTTTTAAGGAGACCCAAAAAAGGGTATAGAAGTTGCTAAAGGGAGAAAATGGAAAAAAGGAAATGATGCAATTATGTTTTAATTTTATTAAAGATAAAAAATTCATGCTAAAATGTATAAACAGTGTGTTCAATAAAACCATAGGAAAAAGCTTTCAAAATCTAGACTAAGAGGATGGTTATCCAGGCTCAGGAGGCATATCAATCACAAAATGGGGAGGAACTGAAAATATTTTTCCTAAATCACAGTAGTTAAAACACCAAGCATACAGAACGTTTTATATATATATAAATTATATATATATATATATATATATAGAGAGAGAGAGAGAGAGGAGAGAGAGAGAGGAGAGAGAGAGAGAGAGAGAGAGAGAGAGAGAGAAACAATGAAAGAAAGAAACACTAAAACACCAAGTTGTATTAAGGGCAAATCTATCAGAATTATAATTATAACAAATTTTTGGAGAGATCCTTAAAAGCCTGGAGAGCATGTAATGATGTATTCCCAGGGATGGAAGACAATAATTGGCAACTCAGATTACTATTATATAAATTAATGACATGATCTCTCCAAGGTACAGTTAAGCAGAAGGTTTTTATTGTAGGTATGAGGGAGAGTACAGCCCCAGCCATCTGGAAGATTCCAGGGCAGAGACAGAAAGTGGTACACTGGACTGGGCCATGAGAGGAGGTGGGGATTTGGGGGAGAACCAGAGAGGAAGACAGAGTGTGGGCAAAGGGGACCAAGAGAGCACAAGAGAAAGAACTAAGAAAGGAATATGAAAGAGAGAGAGAGAGAGAGAGAGAGAGAGAGAGAGAGAGAGAGAGAGAGAGAGGAAGAAGGAGGAGGAGGAGGAAGAGGAGGGAAGGAGAGTGGGAGGTGGGCATAGGGAAAATAGCAAGATTATAAGGATAAATGAGAAGCTTGAGGGAGGGAAGACTATGAGCTGGAGATGGTTAAGGTAAGGAGCTGAATGAGTAGAGCCAGGATGCCTTTATGGAAATGTTTAACAGGTACTTGTGATACTGAGAAAGCCTCAGGCCAGCATGTCCTTTGGTATGCTAATAGTCATCACAAATAGCCCTTTGTCCCTTCTGACAGTGATAAGCAAATGGTTTCTTTGGTAGAGGGGAACCAGCTTCACAAGTTCCCGCTGGCTTTTTGTCTAACCATCAGAATTTTCACCTGACAACTATATACAGAAAAATTATATTGAGGAGATGGCTCAGTTAATAAAGTATTTGCTTCACACACATGAGGACCAGAGTTTAGACCCCTTGCACCCATGCAAAAAAAGCAAAACTCCACACGTGGCATCATGCACTTACAATCCTGTGCTGAAGAGACATAGCTAAAAGGGTCATTGCAGTTTGGTTGCCAGTCTGGCTGAATTTGTGAGCACCACACTCACTGAGAGGCTTTGTCTCAAAAAATTAGTTGAAGAAGCCATTGTGAAAGATACCTGATTTGAATGTGTTCCTGCATACATGTGCACACACACAATCACAGACTACAAATACATAACTTATTGATGTATCTTATGGATTTGGAAAAGCAAGAAAAAGCCAAACCCCAAATTAGTAGATAGAAATAATCATTTTCAGGGAAGAAATTAAGAAAATTGAAACAACAACAATAATAAAACAAAGCAGATAATTAATGAAACAAAGAGTTGGTTCTTTGAAAAGATAAAATCAAATAAACCCTTAACAAAACTAGTCAAGAGAAAAAGAAGGGAAATCTAAATTATCAAAATTACAAGTGAAATGACAGATTTTACAAAAGATATCAATGGTATTCAGAGAAAAATCTTTTAAGACATTTCATAAAATGTCTTTTACCAAATTAAGACATTTAAAAGAAATGAATGAATCACTAGACACATGATATACCAAGATTAAACCAAGATGAGGTAAACAACTTAAACAAATCTAAATTGAGCAATGTGATTGCAGGTATAATAATAATAATAATAGTAATAATAATAATAATAATCATCATCATCTCACAACTAAACAGTCTAGGATGAGGAAGATTCACTGCTCAATTCTAACAACCTTTCAAGGAAGAAACAATACTGGTATTTCTCAAATTACTTCATAACATAGAAAGATAAAGAACCACCCAAATTCCTATGAATCCAGTATTACCTGAAACTTAAACTAGGCAAAAAAAAAAAACCAAAACACTAAAAGATAATTATAATTTAGTTTCCCTGATGAACACAGATGCAGAATTTTTCAATAGCGCACATTTCTGCTGCTATGATAAAATGCCATTACTAATGACACTTATTTAATTAGGCTTACAGTTTCAGAGGCTTAGAATCTGTGATGGTGAGGCAAAGGCATGTTACCAGGAACAGCTGAGAGCTCACATCTCAAAATCCTGAGTGGGAAGAAGAGAGAACAATGGGGATAGTAAAAAGAAGGGTTTTGAAGCCTCCAAGCTCATCCCAGTAACATACCTCCTATAACAAAAACACACATTTTAATCTTTCCAAAACATCTCTACCAACCAAATGGGGACCAAATATTCAAACATATCAGCCTACGGAAGCTATTTTTATTTAAATCACTATACTATTCAAACAGAACTTAAAAACCTAATTCAAGTTCACAACAAAAAGAGCATTCATGACCAAATTGTTTTTATTCTAGAGATGTGGAAATGGTCCATCATATTTAACTCAATAAACATAATTTATGTAATAAATAGACCTAAAGATAGAAATTACATAATTATTTCAATTGATTTATAAATGCTCTTGACAAATCTAGCATCCCTTCATGATAAAAGGAAAGGAGAGGTTAGTGATTGAAAGAAAATATCTCCCTGTATTAAAGGCTATATACAACAAACCTACAAACAACATCAAACTAAATGGAAAACAATTCCAGTCATTGCCACTAAGATAAGGAACAAGATATAAATACACTGTCTCTCCAATCATACTAAATGCAGGAAGAAGGAAACTTGAGAAGACAGTGTGCTAGCCAGTTTTATGTAAACTTTACATGAGTTAGAGTTATTTTAGAAGAGGGAACCCCAAATGAGAAAATGACCCCACAAAATTAGCCTTTGGCAAAGGCAGCAGTGAATTTTCTTGATTGATGTGGGAAACCCTAGATCACTCTAGGTGCTGTCACCCCTGGGTTGATGGTCTCAGGAGCTATAAAAAGGCAGGGGAGCAAGCCCTGAGAAGAAAACCAGTAGGCAGCATACTTCCATGGATTTTGTTTCAGTTTCTGCCTCCAGGTTCCTGCCCAGACTTCCTTGAATGAAGGACTATAATATGGAACTGTAAGCTTGAAAGAAACTCAGTCTTCTCAAGTTGCTTTTGGTCATGGTGTTTTATCACAGCAATAGAAGCCTAACTAAGACAGATAGAAAGACCATCAAGGCTCAAAAATTAGGAAACAATATTCTCAAAATGGCTCTACTACCAAAAAAAAATCTACATAGCTATAAGACGAATTGCTAAATGGTCTTATTAATAAAAAAAAAACCAGAGCCAGATATTGGGGTTAAACCGAGAGATCACAAGAACAGGACAAACCACAGCCAACCTCACCTTACCAGCCCTCTGCCTCCAAAGAGACCTACTTCCTGTATACCCATACCTATATGCCTTTCTGTTCTGCCATCTCATTTCCTCTCTGTGCCTAGTTATATCACTTCTTTTTGCCCAGCTCTGTCACTTCTTGTCTGTCTGTACAGACCTCCAGACCTTTATGGTTAACTAGTGTTGGAATTTAAGGCATGTGCCACCATGCCTGGCTCTGCTCCCAGTGCAGCCTTGAACTCAGAGACCCAGATGGATCTCTGCCTTCCGAAGGCTAGACTTAAAGGCATGTGCTACCATTGCCTGACTTCAGTGTTTAGTATAGTGGCTGGCTTTTTCCTCTGATCCTCAGATAAGCTTTACTAGGGTGAACAATATATTGGGGGACACAATATATCACCACAAGATAGTCAATATAATCCTTTTAAAACCTCAGTGCCATTCTTCACAGAAATAGAAAAAATAAATTTATTCATGTGGTAACACAAAAGACTCTGGATAATTCCATCAATTCTGGGGGAAAAAAAGAAAAAAAAAGTCATATATCCACACATTATTTAAGTTGTACTCCAGAACCATAGTAATGAAAACAGCACTGGACTGACAAAAAAAAGTCACATGAATGGAACAGTAGAGCAGAATATAGGACCCAGATATAAGCCCACACTGCTACAACCAAATGGTTTTTTCATAATCATGCTTGAAGAAAAGGTAAGCTCATCAATGAATGTTTCCGGGCCAAGCTGGATAGTCCCTTGGAGAAGAATGAAAGCAAATCTCTGTCACCAAGCCTGCATCAAAATCAACTGGAAAGGCATTAAAGATCTTAATATAAGACCTAAAACACTCAATGTGAGAGTAAAACTTCAAGACATAAATAAAATCAAGTGCTTTCTGAATAGAACTACAGTGGCAGTGATTGGTAAATGAAATTAAAATGTTTTTATACTGCAAAGGAAACAGTTGAGCAAAGAGACATCTTAGAGAATGGTAGAAAGTATTTGCTAGTTTTTCATGTGACAAAAAGTGCTGTGCTGATGATAAGTGCACTAAAAAAAACTAAACACCATGAAAACAAAACACACAATCAATAAACAGGCTAATGCAGTAAGTGGAAAATTCTCAGAAGACGATATATGGTAAACATGTGAAAATGGATGCTGAGGGGTTGGTTCAGTTGATATAGTACCACGTTTATGTTCTGTGTACCAATTGAAAACAAACTTAATTAACAGAATTGTTTTAAAACTTCAACAAATTATCCATGTTTAGAATGAAAAGCAATCAGTAATTAAAATTTAAGAGTGACTTACTATATAACCACATGTATGAACATATTGAAGTCTGGATACAGACAGCCTTGTGGTTGGTTTTGCTGATCAACAGTGTTATCAAGGACATACAATTTTCAGGTATTTTGAATACCTTGCTATTCTGTCACCATACTCATGGCTCGTAGTTGTTAAAACCCAGGCATCGTATCTTCATACCACAAAAGTCATGAAACAGAGACAAGGCCAAAAGAGCTTTCCATTTATCAGGAAATAAATATTTCCCCAAGTTTCTAGGTAGATTCCCCTTTATACATGATATGTTACTAGGTAATGCATATCTATATACCAGGTAGGGTGACTGGGAAAAGTGTGTTTGCAAACAAGAATGATGTTGTCATGATTGACTAAACAAAGTAAGAAACCATTTTTTAGCCTGATTATCATACTAAATAGAATGAAATAAGCTATTGATTATTAAAGAAAGCCAATGGTGTTTGGATAAGTAGCTAACAACATCCAGGACAATATTTCTATTCAGTTATCTTTATTCAATTTTATATTTCACTCATGAATTATAAATATCACTGTAAACAAATCATTGCAGAAAATTAACAGTACTTCCTCAGGATATTTTTCTAAAAGTATAATTTGTAAACTAAATACAATTTTAATATTCTTGAAATATATGAACAGATACCACTTTTGAACATTTTTTACTAATTTCCATTACAATTGCATGCATTTTCAATAATGCATAAACTCCCACGTCCCAGAAGTCAAACCCAAAAATGAATAATGCATATTTCCATTATCTGTTAATTTTGTGCTTTCTTCTATAATATTAAATTACTAATTTATAAAACTTTGTGAGAATTTTTGTTGCTTTTTAAATATTTGACAGAGAAATATACTAATCTGTGAACTGTTTCTTAGTGCAATGTTTATTGTCCAATTTCCACTCATGTAAGGTACTTGAGTAGACAAACATTGCCAAATAAAGTATTTTTTAATCCTTTATAGACTAAACAAATATATTAAAATCAGAAATGATTTCAAATTTTGTTGTATTTTATTATTTTATATCCACCTTTTCATACATTTTGTTTTTATCATGTAAATTTATTAATTTAGTAATAAATTCTTAAAATTAAAATATTATATATTTGCAGGATAAACCATTCTTGATTATACTTGTTAGCTAATTGTTCTTGTATGTTATATAAACAACTTTTAAAAGCAAATAACTATACCTACTCCATGATGAGCATCAAAATTTTGTGTCAGTGTCATAAAAGCATGATAAAATTAAGATAAATGTTTCCTGGCTATAAAACTGATTAGGAGCCAAATCATTTGGGAACCTGAATCATTTAAAAGGAAAAACTCTTTGCCTCCTAACTATGAAAGATGATTCTCAACAAGAGTTTTTAATGATAATTTGCATCTTCTTAATTCTTAGGAAATGATTCATTCATCAGTGAAAGAAATGGCTACTGGGGGCAATTTGATAGGATCTGATTTTATCTACAATGCTCATTTCTGCCTTTTAATTGCTTTGCTTAGATGATTTACATTTAAGATTGTTATTGATTGGCATTTTAGAGCTTAAGGCTACCATTTTATTGCTGTTCTCGCCATTCCTGTTCCTTTTGTCTTTTCTTGCCTTCCTGCTGGTTACACAAAGGTATCTTTCCATCTTGATTTATTTGTGCCATTTTTATTGTATTGCTTTCTATTATTTACTTAGGTGTTCTAAATACTAAAATACATACATGTGATTTTTCAGGGTCTGATAGTTTCAACTTTTTCCAATTATGAATATGGAAACATCACTTAAGTGTCTTTACTTTACTTTCCCAGTGTTTAGTCAGTGTTCTTTTGCTGTGAAGAGACAGCATGACCACAGAAACTTCTTTAAAAGAAAGCATTTAGTTGAGACTTGCTTATAGTTTCAGAAATTTAGTCCATTATAAGCATGGCAGGAAGCACAACAGAATGCAGGCTGATATGGTAATGGAGAAGGGGCTTTAGAGTTCTACATCTAAAACTGCAGGCAGCAGGAAAAGACAGAGAGAGACACTGGGACTGGCTTGGGGTTTTGAAGCCTGAACACCCATTCCCTCGGTGACACACTTCCTTCAACAAGGCCACATCTTTTCCAACAAGACAACATCTCCTATTCCTTTTCAAATACTGCCACTCCCTGATAACTAAACATTCAAATAAATGAGTCTTTAGGGCCATTCTTATTGATACCACCATACCCAACATATAAATATAATTGTTAGGGATATCAGACATGATATTTTGGTGTAATCACCAAACAGGATTTATTAAAGTCATGAAAAGAAAGTTTATTTTTAAAAGATTTTTGTTTTAGTTTTTAAAATTAAAATATGATTATATCATTTTCTTCCTTCCCTTTCCTCCCTAAAACCATTACTTTATATCTGTTCTTGGTACTGGTGTGCTCTTCTCTGGGAAAACTATTTTTCCCACTCTGGGCATTCTTTGGTTGCTTGTAGGTCTTTGTGTAAGGTTGAAGCCTCCTGTCTTTCCCCATTCACTTTAACATGTCTATGTTGTTGTCTTTGTTCAGCTCATATTTAGGCATTCACATTGGCAAGACTATGGGTGTATTTCTGACATTACTAGGAGACACAATTTCATAGCAAACTTCCTTATCCATAAAGTTCCATGAGCTTTAGGAATAGAAGTGGTTTTGTAGATGTATCCATTGGGGCTGGGCACTAAAACTCTGAATTTTGATTATTTGTGGTTTTCTATAATGGTCTCCTTTTGCAAAGATAAGTTTCCTTGATAAGGGGTAAGGATACACTTATCTGTGGCTATAAAGACAAATATTTAGAATGTGGTTAGGAATATTGGTGGTTTAGTAAAATGGCAGTTGTAGGTTCTCCTCTAAGATCTCTGACTTCACTAGCACTAGGTAGTTGAAAAGGTTTCCTGTACCAGGCATGATTTCCCTCTTGTTGAGCAGATCTTAAGTGAAATTAGAAGGCTCTTGGTTACCACCAAGGTATGTGTGCCACTGCTGTACCTATTAGGCTTATTATATCATGGTGGTCACTGCTGTGCTTCATAGGCATCATAGATGGGTAGAATGGTTAGTTGTGTCATTCCTTTGGAAGCTTGCAAGGTTCCATGGTCTCTTCTGGCATCAGGAAAGCTAGTCCTCATGGAATATATATTCAAGTTAGTTCCTGAACAGGGGCCTCTGAGCCGTATGCCTAAAGTGCATAGTGTCTTTAGCACCAGAGACTTGCCTTGTACTTTTGAGGGCAATCAATGTCAATAGCAATAGGCTATTTATTTTAGAAGTCTCTTGGACAACCCTAGCCAAAAATTCAAAAGAAGGCTTCTTATGCCTGGTGTTGGGGTTTTTGTTAGGTAGTCTTTGGCTCTTGGAGGGAGCATTGTCAACCAAGAGGTTATGTCAACATATTTTTATGTTAAATAAAAAGAAAATTATATTTAAAGTATGTATATATATAGAGAGAGTTATATATAATAGGGCTTTTTAGGTAAATACCTAATAGTGTGATTCCTTGTGACTTTTTCAGACATGCTTACTGTTATTTTATCCTCCTCCCCATTTCTTCTGTATTTATCTTCTTCTCCCTTCCATAATTAGAACCTCTCTTTCCCATTTCCCTGATCAGATCATTTGTACCCTGCTGTTCCCATCTGTTTATATCTCAAGCCTATTTTTTGAATGGGTTATTTATGAGGGTTTTTTTGTCTGTTTATTTTTTGAGTTCTTTACATCTTTTGGATGTTAATACTCTCAGATGTATAGCTGGCAAAGATTCTCTCTTGTTCTGTGGGAATACTCTTCATGTGATCATTTCTTTAGCTGTATGGAAGCTTTTAAGTTTTATGAAGTTCCTCTTTATAGTTCTATGAGGTTAGTTGTTGATCTCAATTTCTGGGCAATTGGAATCCTATTTAGAAAGTCCATTCCTACACTCATTTCATGTAGAATACTTCATATATTTTCCTCTAGACATTTGAGATTTTACATTTAAGTCTTTGTTCCATTAAGAGTTAGATTTTGTGAAAGGTGATAGATACAAGTCTGATATCTTTTTTCTACATGTGGACATCATGTTTTCCTGGCACCCTTTATTGGAGATGCAGTCTTTTCTCCAATGTATGTTTTTAGCATCTTTGTATAATTGTAGATGAATGTGGTTATGCATACTCATGTTTGGATCTTCAGGGTTTTTTCCATTGGTCAACATGTCTATTTTTTGTGCCATTTACCATATTGTCTTCACTTCTCTCTCTCTCTCTCTCTCTCTCTCTCTCTCTCTCTCTCTCTCTCTAATCAGACACTGGACTGGCTGGGAATTGAACCTGGGTCCTCTAGAACATCAGTCAGTGCTCTTAACCTCTGAGCCATCTCTCTCCTTACCCTGCAGCTTGCTTAACACATGATATTGTTAACTTTTTCTGCAATTTGTTTACTTTAGTAAGTGAAAAATCATATGTGAGGATAGTGTTGTACTTAATTCACCTGGTTATGAGTAAGTTTGAACATTTCTCATCTGAACCATTTATGTATTTTTATGTATTTAGTTTCTAGTCAGTTGTTTCAGTTCTATATATTTGAGATATAAAAATTTAGCCTGTGATACAAGGTATATGTATTTTTTGTTTGTTTTACACTTTTGCTTTTAAATTATTGTGCCCAAACCTTCTTTTATTTTTTATGTGATTATATTCTTACCTATTTATAGACTTTGGACTTTTGAGTTACAATTAAGAAAGGTTTTGCTATTCCCAGTCTAGAGAGAAAGTGAACTGACTCCCCCAAGTATTTTTCACTTTTAATTCTTAAATATCTGATCCATTTGAAATTTGTTTTTGTTGATAATATTAGGACCAAATTATATTTTATTATTTTTCACATAGTTGTCCAAGTATTAAAAGGTATCTCAAAATTTTCCCAAAGAAAAAGCAAAGTGTATTGGTTTACTTGCTGTTTTTAATTGTGGTATATATAAGTTGTCATATTCAGTTATTTTAATTATAGAATTAAGTGCTATTAATCACATGTGCAATTTTGTTTATATCTATTTCTTAGACATTTTCATCCCCCAAACAGAAATACTGTATCATTATGCATAAACTTGAAAAAAATCTATGAGTGCTATCAGGCATGAATTTTGTAGCTGTTTGACCTGTCAGAGGTAGAATAATTTTTTTAACCACAGTGTACAGGTGTTTTTTCTCTTTTTATTGAAAATGGATTTTTTCCTCACATAATACATCCTGATTACAGTTCCCTTCCCTCTACTACTTCTCATTCCTCCCCCCTTCCCCTCCCATCCAGATATACCCCTTTGCTATTTCTCAGTAGAAAAGAAACAGGTTTATATGGAATAATAATAAAATAAAATATAATAAGATAAAACAGAAACTCACACATCAGAATAGGAAAAACAAATAGAAGGAAAAGAGTCCAACAGAAAGCACAACAAACAGATATAGAACAGACCCATTCATTCTCATATTCAGGAATCTGATAAAAACACTCAACTGAAAGCCATGATATATATGCAAGGACCTGTAGGGTAAAAAGAAAGCAAAAATATACAAATAAAAGAAAGTAAAAATAAAAATAAAAAATAAGATAAACTTAAAAAAAGAGAAAGCCCTGGCATGACATTGTGAGACAAGAAATGTCCAAAGATGCCATCTAGCTTGTTTTCTGTCGGCCATCTACTGCTAGGCATGCAGCCTACCCTTAAGAGTTGTTTGTTTCCTTGGGTATATGCCCAAGAGTGGTATAGCTGGATCTTGGGGGAGATTGATTCCCAATTTTCTAAGAAAGCGCCATATTGATTTCCACAGTGGCTGTACCAGCTTGCATTCCCACCAGCAGTGGAGGAGAGTTCCCCTAGCTCCACATCCTCTCCAACACAAGGTGTCCTCAGTGTTTTTGATCTTAGCCAATCTGACTGGCGTAAGGTGGTATCTCAGAGTTGTTTTGATTTGCATTTCCCTAATGATTAGGGATGTTGAGCAATTCCTTAAATGTCTTTCAGCCATTTGTGTTTCCTCTGCTGAGAATTCTCTGTTTAGTTCTATAGCCCACTTCTTAATTGGACTGTTGGGATTTTTGATGTTTAATTTCTTGAGTTCCCTATATATTCTGGATATCAGTCCTCTGTCAGATGTGGGGTTGATGAAGATCTTTTCCCATTCTGTGGGCTGTCGCTTTGCCTTGTTGACCGTTTCCTTTGCTCTACAAAAGCTTTTCAGTTTCAAGAGGTCCCATTGATTGATTGTTTGTCTCAGTGTTTGAGCTACTGGTGTTATACCTAGGAAGCGATCTCCTATGCCAATGCGTTCAAGACTACTTCCTACAATAGACTGCTGGCAATAGTCGAGAAATAGCCCGATCTGACCTACCCTGGTGATAGGATGGCCAAACACCCTAATTGTCGTGCTAGAAACCCCATCCAGTGACTGAGGGAACTAGATGCAGATATCCACGGTCAGGCCCCGGGTGGAGCTCTGGGAGTCCAATTGGCGAGAAGGAGGAGGGTTTATGTGAGCAAGAGTTGTTGGGACCAGGGATGGATGGAATACAGGGACAAGTGGCCAAACGAATGGAAACACATGAACTGTC
The DNA here is from genome assembly GCA_902168325.1 of Peromyscus nudipes. Lineage (NCBI taxonomy): Eukaryota > Metazoa > Chordata > Mammalia > Rodentia > Cricetidae > Peromyscus > Peromyscus nudipes. Next base: position 104,982 of record CABHPH010142580.1, read on the forward strand.
AACCAATGGCTGAGGGGCCCCCAACT
>CABHPH010142581.1:7438-71455 GCA_902168325.1 Peromyscus nudipes
GTGTGGCTTTGTTGGAGTGGGTGTGGCTTTGTTGGAGTGGGTGTGGCCTTGTTAAAGGAAGTGTGTGACTGGGTGTGTGGGCTCTGAGGTCCCCTTTGCTCAAGCCACCCTCAGTGTTCTTCACTTGCTTCTTACACCTGCCGATCAAGATGGAGAACTCTCAGTCTCTTCCCCAGCACCTGCGAGCCACCCACCATGATGAAAATGGACTACACTCTGCAATTTAAGATAGCCCCAATTAAACGGTTTCCTTTACAAGAGTTGCTGAGGTCATTGTGTCTCTCCACAGCAATAGAAACCCTAACTAAGACACCAGGACGACTATGAGAGTAGAGAATGCCCTTGTGAGAGAAGAGAATGCATGTCACGTCTAATGGCTATAGAGAGGGCGAGTCCTAGGATACAGGGGAATGACTTAAACCAGCAGCATCTCCTGTGCCTCTTTATGTCCACAAAGACATAAAAAGTATAAGGCAAGAGAGAGTTACTTCATAAACTTCAATTTAACTTCACCTATTGTTATCTTATGAGGTAGAGAAAGAGGCATATACCTAAAACACGATGTGATTCAGAGGATGTAGAGAGGAGGGGGAAACTCATTAATTTGTCTTCATTGAGGATCAAGGTGTTATTTAGGACCACAGTTATAGCTGACCAAAGCTATTAGAGGGTGGATTCTCCAGTGATGAAGACAGGAAGAGGGGTTGGGACTGACACTTGATGGCTGGGAATGCAGGGCTCCCTCTGGAAACAATGGCATCCTCCATGGACATCACCAACTTGCACAAAAAAAAAAAAAAAGGAAGCAGTGGAGGACAGGGGGACAGCAGCACAGCCTGGCCTGTGGAAAAGGCAGTCGTGGTGGAAGAGTGGAGACTCCTGTAAGGAAGGGCACTGTGAGTCTGCCAACTCTGGCCCTGACGTTGCAGCCCTGCTGTCTTTGGTCTTTTGTTTCATCTCCATCCTGGTGACAGCCCAATGTCTGTGTTCTGAACCCTTCCCCACTCGCCATGAGCACTCCATCCATCGCTCCTTCCGGCTGCTGTGATGGGAGGTCTTGCTACCATGTTCACTTTATTGTGGACGAAACTCAGGGAAAGCACAGGGGAAACATGTACACTAAAAAAATAAAACTTCTGTTTGCTGTTGGCTTTTCTTGGCTTGAATTTACAGAGACCATATCTCACATGACCCCAGCGTTCCCACAACCCATTCTGTAGGCGAAGACGGCCATCCACTTCTGTCCCCTCATACCCCTTGCTCTCCCAGTTGCTGAGATTGAATGAAGGAGGAGAGTCGCACACTCACATCACGTGATACAGTGGAGGGAAAACCACCCGTTCACAGAACACCAAGGGTGGAGTGTGTTGAGACTCGGTACTATGGATTTTGAGGCCCAGCACTAGGGAAAGTCAACTGGAAGACCTGCATGTGGACTCCTGAAGGGAGGGAGGCATCTGTTTTTCCTTTTTGCTGTGCTTGTTGCTGTTGATTTCTTCTCCTTTGGGAGAGAGGGTCGCAGAGATCCTAGGCTGTCCCACTCTCCACCGGTATCATAGGATGCCCTGGAACTGGTGGTATGCCCTGTGTAGTCTGGAATTGCTGCACACCTCTGGGCCCACATGTTGGGCAAGGCCCCAGGTGAAGGAGTGAGGGTGTCAGCCCCATAGCAGGACTGCCTTCCTTGGCAGCCCTTGTCCCACAAAAGCCCGATCTCTTCTGATGCCGAATCCCAGGGCTTCCTAGCAACCTTGATAGTCTTTGGATGACTAAACACAGCAATGCCTAGGGTGTATGAGACAAGGTTCTCAAGCGAAATAAGAACATCCCCCTACCTTGAAAGACAACTTCTAGGTCCCCGGGACTTCACCAGTAGGGAACTGATGGCAAATGGCAACCAAGGCAGGTGTGTGAAACAGCAGAGGGAGAGCTCAAGCCGTCAACACCAGGTGAACAAGAGAGAGAGCGATGGGACACGGCAGGAGTCCTCCAACTCTCAAAGTTACCTTTACTCACATACTAATTCCAACAAGACGGAGCCCCTAACCCTAACAAAGAGGGCCACCAGCTGTGGAACAAAAGATGAAGAATGAGAGACCATGAGACACAGTCAGAAACCACCAGTTTGTGTTCCTTCCTATCCTAAAAATATTTCCTGATATAAAATGAGTCTCTGAGTTTTTTTCTCCATTGCATGCATAAGCCACTGTCTTTGTGTGTCCGATACCACCCAGCATCATCCCGGCTCCATCCAGTTTCCATTGCACTGTGGAGAAACTGAGGCTGTGAGACATTGAACAAGAACGACCAAGAATGAAAATGGCAGGAGCACAGGTCTATGGAAGTAGAGGTTGCCCTGGTGAGAGAGGAGACCCCATGCCAGGAGTCAGATGGAGAGAGATGGGAGAGGGCAAGTCCCAGGTCACCAGGGAATGAACCTCAGATAACAATCCATAGCCCCTCTTTACAAATGGACCCCCTCAAGAAACAAGGACAAGGCAGGAGAGCATTACTTCAGGGACATTTATTGACTTTATTAATTTTTACATTGTCCTCTCTTAGGAGGTAGAGAAAGAAGCCAAAACCCACAACGGTGCACAGTCCTGAGGTTTTCAGAGAAGAAACAATAAACTCCACTAGTCTTCATTGAGAATCTGGGTGTTAATCAGAGGTTGACCACGGCTGCTGATGCTGGAGGCCCCAGAGTCCTGGATCACAGGCAGGAAGTAGGTGTGGAACTGAGGATGGACAGCAGTGCTTCTGAATCTCCCACCTGAGAAACGGAATTTCCCTGGGACATCACAGACAATGGGTTCCCTTGAAGCTGTACAGAAGGACCAGGGACGCTGTGATCCCCAGGCCAGTCCCTGGAAGGTTGAAGGTTCTCAGGAGGCAGGTGGTTACCAAACCCTTCACTGCAGAGAGGCCCTGAGAGGAAGAAGAAATGGAGAGAGTTCATAAGCATGGCACCCCCACTCTCCCAGAATCGTGCTAAGCTATGGTGTGTCGTTCCTGTGTGCCTTGGTCCACCCAGAATATGTCCAATTTCCACTCCCCTGGGGTGACAGAGGACGAAAGACAAAGAGAACAGGTGTTTGTGTTCCCCATGTGCAATAGTGACCCCTGGGAATGGGGGTTCCCTCCAGACTGAGCTCTGCTCTAGCCTCATGAAGGGCAGCCCAGCCCATGCTGCCCTCTAGAGGAATTGGCAGAGGAATGCAGAAGAGACTAACATGGGAAGTGGCCCAGGATGCTGTACAGGGAAAACAAGGGTATGGTGTCTCCTCTCCCATTGCACAGTCTCCTGTGCAGATTCTGCAGGGTCAGCAGCAGGTCCACACAGCTTTCCCAGCTCTTCTTCAGGCCCCGATTCCCATTGAGTCGCTGGTAAAGAGCCCAGCTCTTCTGGTAGATCTTGCTGCCTGGGTGCCCAATGATCCCTTCAACTACTTTCCATTCTTGGAGGAAGATCCTGATTTCAGAATCAGTCCATGGGTGTCTACAGGAAGAACCTGCAAGGGAAGGAGGGAGGTGATGAGTGCCTTTGATACCATGCACGGTCACATGGCAACATTTCTAAGGACCCTTCCTACACACTGAGAGAAGCCAAGAGTGGCCTCTTTCACTTCTCAAGAGATTAGGAATCCTTGCTTCCAAGCACAGGCTTACCATCTGCCCTGCTCGTCATACAAAGGAGTACACTTGTTTGCAAGTGTAGCTGCTGTCAGTTGTAGAAAATACATTGCAGAACAGAAATGGCTCTCAGGGGACAAGTGCTGCCTGGGGACATTGTCCCTACAAAGATTCAACCCACAGATGTCCACGCCTGAGGTCCTGTCTGAGCTTGCGTGTCTGAGAGGAAAGAAATACTATGGTGGAAGATTTTGGTCTTAACTCACAGTTGCCTCTGAATACCTGAGGGCCTTTGTCCTCCCTGCTTCCGTCGCCATCTCACTCGGGATTCTATCCTGTTCCTCAAGCTTTCAACATGCTCTGCATCTCTCTGTTCAGAAGTGAATAAGGAAAATGTTAACCACTGTTTTCAAACATCAAGAATCTCTGCCTCTAGGCTGGGAGTGAAATCAGGATCCGGCCTCTTGCAGGTTGAGCAAACACTGGACCCTTCCTTCCTCATCTCCAGATGCTGATTCCTTGTCACCTAAGGAGAAACCTAGGCTGTGATGAGTAACCAGACAAAGCCTCTAATGAATATTGTAGACTCCCACTGCTGAAGGGATCATTCAAAGACAGGAGCAGCTCTCCTTATAGAGGACCTCGCCCACTCTGTCCAGCTCACTCCCTTCCCAAACTCCTTTCTTTTATTCAAGGGCTGAAAACCCCTATCAGAATCTCCTGGTGAGTCCCAGCTCTGCGTCAAGCACATTAAGGTCTCAGAAGAACTCTGTGATCAAGTAACTGTTGCTCTAGTATCACACAACAAGGGTGCTTGGCACGGGGCTACTATTCCAGTCCTTCCATGAGAGACGAAGTCAAGTTCAGAAGTTCAGGATCATCTTAGCTGTAGAATGGCCTGTGGACTAGTCTTGGACCACTCAGATACTGCTTAACAAGGTAAAACCTAGAGAGACCCCAAGGACAGGGAGGGTGCTGACTTCTGTACCTCTACAAATTGGGGCCATGGCTTCAGGTTCAAGGTAGTTCACCGTGTATTGCCAAGTTTCCTTGGCTGTACAATGGACACAGTGCCAATACCTTCCAGGAGACTTGCTGTGATGACCCAGTAAGTCATATCCACATGGGAAGGAGACACATGCCAGAGATATCCTTTGGGGCTATAAAATTTCTGAGAGGAACAGAAAGACAAATACACAAGCCATCCCCTCATCTCCCAGATCACCTGCATTGTGCCTTCAGTGTTCTGTTGTTCTTCATAGAGTCTTGGGACCTGGGTTCTCTGCATCCTGGAGGGTGCTACAGAGTCTGGAGTGTAGAGGCAGAGCTAGATGGATGGATAAAGAAAATGTTGTACATTTACATGATGGAGTATTATTCAGCTGTTAAAAAATAGCATCATGAAATTTGTGAGCAAATGGATAAGATAGCCTTAGAAAAATCATCCTGAGTGAGTTAACCCAGACCCAGAAAGACAAACATGGTATGTATTAACTTAAAAGTGAATATTAGCCATGAAGTAAATGATAACCAATCAACAGTCCATAGACTCAGAGGTTAGGTAAAGAGGAGGGATCTAGAGGGGATGCTAAGATCTCCAAGGGAAGCACAAATAGAATAGATCTTGTGGGTGGACAGGTGGAGTTGGAAGTGAGAGACATGGGGTGGTGGATGGAAGGACAGAGGGAGAAAGAGTAAAACAGAGTTTGTGGGTATTTGTTGGGCAGTGGGGAATCCAAGTCCAGTGGAAACTTCCTGGAATCTATGAGGGTGTATCTAGTGAGGACTTCTTCCAATGGGGGACACTGAGTCTGAACTGGCCATCTCTTGTAGCCAAGCAAGACTCCCAGGGGTTTTTCTCTTTCTCAGAGTTGCAAGAAAAATATCCCTGATCATTCTGTGGAGCCATGTCATGTAGTCAGTTTATCCAGAATTCGTGAACATGGGAATCACAAGTTCTCTGACCACAGAAGAGAGAATGGAGATGGGATTGAGCAGCTACCATGACAGTTAAAGGTGCCATTTTAGAAAAGAAGCCTCCACACCACAAGACAGAGAGAGGGGTAAGGCCAGGGCCCTAATAGCCTAGCTAGGTGACCCTTCAGCCTGACCCAGATAGCCAACCTCTCTACACTTACAGTTCTCTGGAACTCTCCATACAGAGGGTAAAGTTCAAGTCGGCCCTGGGTGTGACCATCACAGAGAGGACCTGAGAAAACAGAACTTATAAGCATATCCTCCATACTCCTCTTACTTTTATGCCCATGAAATTGTCTGCTCATTTATATTCAGGTTTTTTGGTTGTTTGGTTGATGGATTGTTGTTTTTGCGGGTTTTTTGTTGTTGTGGTGGTATGTGTGTGTTTATTATTATTATTATTGATTGATTGATTGATTGATTCATTCATTCATTCATTTCAAAACAGTTTGTCTATGTAGCCATAGTTGTCCTAAAACTGGCTTTGTAGACCAGACTGGCCAAGAACTCACAGATCTATTTTTCTGTGTTCCAGAGTGCTGGGATTTAAGGCATGGACCACCACTGCCCAGCTAATTTCTGTTCTGAACAAGTCCCAAACCAAGCCCCCAGGTCTCAGTTAGTCCAGCCTGAAGAATGGCAAGTGCTTCCTGCCCTTGCAGGGGCAACTGTGGGCAGTGGGCAGTCTTGAGACAAGCACTGTCAACCCTAGAGTATCTGCCTGGGGAGGAGGATATGGGACAGAATATTTTCCCCAACCTGAAATGAGCATTGGGAGTTGGTACCTGAGGGACTCCCTGCTTCTTGGTTTCCATTCTCTTCTGTCAGTGCCTGTGCAGCTGCTGAAATTCCAGTCTCCTCCGCAAACACACAGTATGGCAGCCTGGGTGAGAGAGGCTGAGAGAAATCACCAGTTAGAACCAGCCTGAGTTAAAACAAAAAGACCGTGCAAAAAGTTCATAAATAAATAAGAAAGAAAAAGGCCAAAACATGAATGGCTGAATATCTGGATTTGCTTCTGTAACCTTTAGCACTGAGAAAGGGTTAATTCGGAAGAGAACTCTTTGGGGCTTGATTCTGAATTATAGGCCAGCCCTGGGCTATCTAATGTCACCATGTCTCAAAAACTGAAAATCCAGTAGAAGACTGTGTTCCCAGCCCTGGGGAGACATGGGGAGGTGGACCAGCCGAAGTTCAAGACTACCTTGAGATGGACAGTTGAGCTCCAGGATAGTCTGGCTCAGAGTGATTGTGGGTCATTAAAAGTAAAAGAAGGGTTGTGGGGGCCAAGACATAAGAGAGAATGAAGGAAGGGAAATCAACCAAAGTGTGGGCAGGATGATGGATGTCCTGAATCCCAGCTCTTCTTATGTACAGGCTGGAGCATAGAGTCTTCACCATCCTCTTTGGATTAATTGTAAGTCTGAGGCCAGCCTAGGCTGCATTAAGATATGTTCTCCAGGTCAAATGCCCATAATAGTAGAGTGAGGAGGAGCTCAGTCAAGGGTAGCCGGTGCTGCACACAGAGAGAATTTGTGTCCAAAGGAAGACATTTACAAAAGAAGAGACGTTGAAAGCTCCTCATAATACCTATAACCCAGAATGCAGGAACAGTCAGGCAGAGTATGTCTGAGGCCATATGGCCTACAATTAGAGTTCAAGACCAACAATGCATCATACCTGAGACCTTCTTTTAAAAAGACAAAACTGCCTGTTGAGGCTGAGATCTGGAGTTCCAGCTCTCAGATGTTAGAGTTGAGGGGATCATTGGATGCTGGAGACCAGACAGGACTGCCCATCAAGCTCAAACCTAGCCTGATATGAGGAGCAAAGCCCGGTCTTCCTGTGACCAATGAACAGAAGAAGCAGCAAGGAAATCAACAGGAACAAAGATGGCAGCCCCGACTGTCCTGTACTCAGTGGTAGAGGGCTGGTTTCTATGAATGTTACAGCTACGGGGCCCTGTAACCAATCATCTAATTCATATCCTACTTTCTTTTCTGTAAAATGAACACACAGAACCATCACCTCCACCCATGTTGCATGGAACGGGAAGTGTGGCCCTATCTTTGGAGGCAGGAGAATTGCATGAAAGATGGACGTTGCTGTCCATGAAAGTTTCAGAGCTAGGCAGAGTGTCTCCGGCCTGTGACCTTTGTTGTATGAATTTGGTTTGTGCACTGACAAAGCTTGCCTAGAGATCAGGGAGCAAAGCTAGCCACTACGTAACCATAGAGAACAAGCTGTGGTGGCACACACATTTAATCCCAGCACTTGAGAGACTGAAGCAGGAAGAACATGAGTTCAAGCCTGCCCTGGGCTTCACAAATTGAATCAATATAAAAAAGAAATAGAGCCTGATGATTGTGGCTCAAGACTTTGATCCCAGCACTTGGGAGGCTCAAGCCTTTGAGGCCAGCACATGGAAATCTCACAACTTGACTCCAAGGACTAGCGAGTTGGAGACAGGAATGTAAGTTGAGTGGAGACAGGATCTTGGGGCTCCCCTTCAGTCTGCAGATTCCAAGAGACAGGATATCCCCCGTTCGGTCTGAGATTGTATAGAGGTAAGAATTCTCTAGTGGCTGGTTGCTCTGCTTCTCTGATCTTTCAGGCAGGCTTTATTTGTCAGAGCACAAACAAAAGATCATACAACAGACCTCGGCACTCTGATTAGTATAATTGTGAGAACCAAGGGCAAGGTGGAGGCTACCCTGGCCCACAAAATAAGTGCCAGGCAATCCAGGGCTACCTGTAAGACCCTGTTTCAAAAACCATGACAATGCAGCCATCCTCACAAAAAGACCCCAGAGTGGGCTTTTCCCCTCTCACCTGCATGTTTCCTCCTGGGCTTCCTCCTCTTCCACAGAGTCGGGGAACCAGAGCTCTCTGTGTCCTGATGGGTGCAGCAGAGCCTGGAGTGTGGAGAGGAGAGCTGCTTTCACTCCTCTGGCTTCTGAAAGTCTGAGACCATGTGGAGATCCATCTCCTTATATAGTTCTTGGGTGTGATTGAATCAGACCCACCCTACATAGGTGTGCTGTGGATCAAAACAGGATTAACAATAGTGAGGTCTGGGGATTTTCCAAAATTGCTGTAGAGTCTGGGCTACTGAGAGAAAGCCTATAATAATTTTAAAATTAAAAAAAAACCCAAAGACTTTTAAAAAACTTGAAAATAATTCAGTGACTTTAGCATGTTTGCTGAGCCCCTTCAAATAGGCTACCATTTCACAGAGAAACTGAGAGGGAAAATGTTTAAACTCTCATGTTAACCTAATAATCACTCTAGCAAACTGTTGTGATGGTAATTTATCTGTGTCCCCCAGTAAAATTGACCTGAGGATCAGAGGATAAAGGTCAGCCGCTATTAGTAAAAACAGAAGTCATGCAATGTTAGCACACGCCCTTAATCCCTCTGGATCTCTGTGTGTTCAAGGCCATACTAGGGAAGAGACCCAAGCTTGGTGACACAGGCCTTTATTTCCAGTACCAACCATAGAGACCTGGAGGTCTATAGAGACAGGCAGTGGCAAGGAAGTGAGGTAGCTGGGCTAAGATCCTCAATGAGAGGGAAGAACAGCAAGGCAATGAAGGCACAGGTAAGACAGGAAGTAACTAGTGCTTTGGAAGCTGCAGAGTGGTGAGGTAAGGTTAACTGCTGGTTGTTCCGGTTCCTCTAATCTCTGTCAGATTTTCATCCCTATTTCTGGCTCCGTGTTTTTTCTTTAATAAGACCGCTTAGAAATTCATCTGCAAATCGTTATTAATGCACAGTAATTGGAGGCGTTGACTGTGCTCATTTTTTTACTACAGTGGAAAAGAAAAGGAAAGAGGTAGGACAGCCTGGTGGATAGGAACGGTGGTGGCCTGAAGTGGAATAGTAGGGCTGTAGAATGGACATGTGCTTGCAAATACCGGGGCCTACCTCTTGTATTTGAGGATGAAGAGGGTGGGAGGGAAGAACTTGAGCAAAAAGAGTTTGACTCTAGCCGACTTGGGATGGAGGAAGCTCCAAAGAATGAAGAGGAAGAAGGTGATAATGGCCAGAGAAGCCAGGAGTACTGCACAGGAATGGAGGAGGTGTAGTAAATCTCTAGGTCTATGGAATAAACAGCTCCGGCACAAGAACCCTGTGCTGCAGTAGCAGTGATTTTTCAAAGTGTGTCCGGTTGCCTTAAGGGAACTGATTTTGACTTGTTCAGAGTGGGCTATGACACACAGCAAGAGAAGCCGGTTAGCTCGATTCTGGGAGAGTGAGGTGTCATGTTTATGATCTCCCTCTTTTTATGGCTGGCAGGTCTTACCTATGATGCGGCTGATGACTTCTGCTTCCCATGAACACTCAACCTCCAATGGTTTTACGGTCCCGTGTACCAGCCTTGGTATTATGGCATCCCTGTTCCTTCTGCAGAGCTACAAGGAGACCCATCACCTATGATGTCCAGAGAGGATTCCTTGGTTCCCAGATGAGAGCCCTGGAAGCCCAGCCATCCTTCGACAGTCCACACCTTCTTCCTGTCTTTGTCCCAGGAGATGCCAGCATCTGGTAGCTGTGGTGAATCAACACCAGGTGAACAAGAGAAAGAGAGAGCAATGGGACACGGCAGGAGTCCTCCAACTCTCAAAGCTTTTCTTTACTCACATACTAACTTAGCAAAACAGGAGCCAGTAACCCCAACAAAAAGGGCCACCAGCTGTGGAACAAAAGATGAAGAATGAGAGACCATGAGACACAGTCAGAAACCACCAGTTTGTGTTCCTTCCTATCCTAAAAATATTTCCTGATATAAAATGAGTCTCTGAGTTTTTTTCTCCATTGCATGCATAAGCCACTGTCTTTGTGTGTCCGATACCACCCAGCATCATCCCGGCTCCATCCAGTTTCCATTGCACTGTGGAGAAACTGAGGCTGTGAGACATTGTACAAGAACGACCAAGAATGAAAATGGCAGGAGCACAGGTCTACGGAAGTAGAGGTTGCCCTGGTGAGAGAGGAGACCCCATGCCAGGAGTCAGATGGAGAGAGATGGGAGAGGGAAAGTCCCAGATCACCATAGAATGAACCTGACAATTTCATAGCCCTTCTTTACTTATGGACCCCACTCAAGAGACAAGGACAAGGCAGGAGAGCGTTACTTCAGGGACATTTATTGACTTCATTGATTTTTATATTTTCCTCTCTTAGGAGGTAGAAAAACAAGCCTAAGTCCAATGTGCTACACAGTCCTGTGGTTTTCAGAGAAGAAACAATAAACTCCACTAGTCTTCATTGAGAATCTAGGTGTTAATCAGAGGTTGACCATGGATGCTGATGCTTGAGGCCCCAGAGTCCTGGATCACAGGCAGGAAGTAGATGTGGAACTGAGGACAGACAGCAGTGATTCTGGGTCTCCCATCTGAGAAACAGGGAATCTCCCTGGGACATCACAGGCAATGGGTTCTCTTGAAGCTGTGCAGAAGAACCAGGGATGCCATGAGCCCCAGGCTGGTCCCTAGAAGGTTGAGGTTTCTTGGGAGGCCAAACCCATTAGGGTAGAAAGGACCTGAGAGGGAGAAGAAACAGAGAGTTCGTAATCACGGCCCCCTTACTCTCCCAGAATTATGCTAAGCGGTGGTCTGTTTGTCCTGTGTATCTTGGTCCACCCAGAACATGTCCAATTTCCACTCCCCTGGGGTGACAGAGGAAGGTAGACAGAGAGGACTCGTGTTTGTGTTCCCCATGTGCAATAGTGGCCCCTGGAAATGGGGGTTCCCTCCAGGCTATTCTCTGATTTATGCCCCTGAAAGGCAGGCCAGTTGATGCTGTCCTCTAGAGGAATTGGCGGGAGAATGCAGCTCAGGATGCTGTACAGGTCGTCTGAGAAAGGAGAAAAAAAGGGTATCGTGTCTCCTCTCCCACTGCACAGTCTCCTGTGCAGATTCTGCAGGGTCAGCAGCAGGTCCACACAGCTTTCCCAGCTCTTCTTCAGGCCCTGATGCCCACTGAGTCGCTGGTAAAGAACCCAGCTCTTCTGGTAGATCTTGCTGCCTGGGTGCCCAGTGATCATTTCAACTACTTTCCACTCCTGCAGGAAGATCCTGATTTCAGAGTCAGGCCATGGGTGTCTACAGGAAGGACCTGCAAGGGAAGGAGGGAGGTGATGAGTGCCTTTGATGCCATGCACAGGAACATGTCAACTTTTGTATGTACCCTTCCTGCACACTGACGGAAGCCAGAGTGGTCTCATTCAGTTCTCAAGAGTTCAGGAACACTTGTTCATTTTATTATGTTACCTAGAGATCATTCTTGTGATATTTGGTGAAGAATGAGACTGCTTTTTGCTCTTGTCCAAAGAGTCTGCCTGAGGCTAAAGTGAAGAGATTTGAATTAATTCTATCAGCAGAGGAAATCTCTAAACAGCCTAGTATTTACTTGTGTGGTTGTTAGTGTTTACTCTTAGGAAGATTTAAAATGAAATGGAGAAATAGCAAGTAAAAATAAAAAAAAATGTCTAGGATGAGGAGAAAGGGGGCACCAGGAATTGAAATGGAGCTAAGTACTGTGTTCAAGGAGATAAACAGACTAAGAAATAGAATAAAAGGAGTGGCAACCTCTAGGGAAGAGTCCACCTGTCTAGCAGTTCAACTTGTGAAAAGGAATTAAAGACCAGCTTTGGTGCATGTGTGGTGGTTCATGCCTTTATTCCTAGCACTCAGGAGACAGTGGCTGTGGATCTCTAAATTCAGAGTCAGCCTGGTTTACAGAGCATGTTCCACTCATGCTTAGGCAATGAGGGAATCCAATGAAAACAGGAAGTTGGTTAAGAAGTAATTGAATGAGCGGAGCACATTCCAGCCCATCAAGCAGCAGAACTTGGCAGCTTTGGCCATGTGGTTCTGGCTTTAGAGTCAAGGACAGAAGAAAGGGGTTATGGAATCTCCCTCCATGACTAAGGAAAGCAGCTAAGGCTAGGTGTATGTCAGGGAGGTCCCTACATGGAGGCCAAGAAAGGCCATTGTGTGAAGCTGTGAAGCTGAAACCTGGATTGGAGGTGCCAGAGGCATGGGATACCTCCTGAGGAGAGCTGCTAACAGAGTGGAAGCAGCCAGGAGAAAGAAGTGTGTTGCAGTCACCAAAGCTGAAAGGAGCTGGAGATCTGAAGAGGGTTTTGATATCAGACCTGGAGATGCAGAGTTTGGAGTTTGCTCAGCTGATTTTCAGTCTTGCTTTGGCCCAGTATTATGGTGACATTGTATTTGTGCTGAAATGTGATTTTATTTGTATGTTAATAAATAAAGTTGCCTGGGGATCAGAGCTAAAAGCAAGCCATCTAGCAGAAGTCCAGCAGTGGTGGCACACACCCTTAATCTCATCACATGGCAGGCAGAGTCTCTGCATAGTCAAGGACACAGCAAGTGGTGATCCGAACCTTTAATTCCAGTGGGAACCATAGAGACCTGGAGGTCTGTATAGACAGGCAGTGATGAGGAAATCATGTGGTTGAGTTTAGAGCCAATGAGAAGGCAGAACAGAAAGGCAATAAAAAGACAGGTCACACAGAAGAAGGTCTCTCTCTCAGGGGAAGGACAGCAACAACTGGTAAGCTAAAGGCTATTGGCTAGTGCTCTGATCTCTTGGGCTTTTAACTTGGTATTTGGCTCTGTGTTTCTTATTTAATAAGACGGTTTAGGATTTCGTCTACATTTGGCGCCCCCGTGGCTAGAATTCATTAAAAACCATTGGTGGCCTCACAGGCCAGGGGTTTTAAGCCCTGGCTCAGCCAGAGTTTACAGGCCCAAGGCCTGGCTGGAGCTACCAGTCTGGCTGCACGTGTTCAGAGCTGCACTCGACTGCAGCTGCAGCAGCTACACCCAGCTGTGGCTGGAGCTGCTTGCAGCCGAATCACCAACTCACGTGATAGAAGCTTAAGGAAGCCAGAGCTTAGGCTGGAATCAGCTCAAATGGGAGCACGTGGCTGGATTCCAGCTTTTAGCCAGAATGCTTGGCTATGCTTTCTCTCTCTCTCTCTCTCTCTCTCTCTCTCTCTCTCTCTCTGGAACCACGCTAGGTAGCTGTTTTGAAATTCCCTCAGATTTCTACTGTTCTATGCAGAATTGGTAAGTCAATTAAGGTATCAGATATTTTAAATGGAAAAACTGCTTAAAAGAGAAAATTTTTTCCACATAAAAAAAATGGGTAATATTTGTATAGTAGAAGGAAATTAGTCTTTGGATGATAAAACATTAGGTAGTCTGAAAAAGGAACAATTACATGAGAGGATTAATGTTGATGGGATATATGTAACATCATTTATGCATATTATTAGTCTACTTATCCTTATTTTACAGTTTAAAAAAATAGTCAATTTAAGTGCCAGGATAAAAGCTTTAGAAAAACCTGTTAAAATGAATTATAGAGAAATTCAGATTCAGACAGAAGAATTTAAGGGTGAAATTATTTCAGGAATGGATTATAAGGTTACATAAAGAAAGCCTGTTTTCAAACAATCAAACTTAATTTATCCGGTAAACATACAGCAGTTCCTGATCAAGTAAATGTACAAACTAATTGGACTCCAGTTGAAATGTTAGATTTAAGAAGGTTTAAGGAGGCAATAATATGTTATGGCATGCATTCCCCATTTGTAAATCAAATGTTAAACTCCGGGTCAACTTGTCATAGGATTATCCTCAAGACTAGAAAGAACCTGTAACTGGTGTCCTGGAACCCGGAGCACAGCTGCACTGGCAGATGTGGTTCAGATATGAGGTTAAAACCATAGAAAATCAGTGGAGGGCTAGAGGTATGCAAATCTCCCAGGATCACCTTCTTGGAGAACGACAATATGCTGAAACAGAAAGACAATGTTTATATGATAACCAAAACCTATCTATGTTAAATGGGTCTCATGAATGCATGGAACAGAATTGAGGAAGCAGAAAAGAAAATTGAGTCATTCACAAAAGTTATACAGAGCCCAAAAGAAACCTTCAGGTATTTCTTACAAAGACTGACTTCAGCAGTAAATAGAATGGTCCCGAATTCAGAAGCTAGTCAGATAATAATAGAATCTTTGGTTTTGAGAACATGAATGCAGCATGCAAGAGAATAATCAGGCCATTAAAGGCAGATCTGCACCCTTGGAGGATTGGATTAGAGACACGATTAATGTTGAGTCTCATGGCCATGATGATATGTGGATAGGAGAAGCAATTTCAAGAGGTTTGAGGAATGTCAGATGTTTTGGACGTGGAAAGCAAGGTCATTTGAAAAGGTCTGTAAACAGGGCATTCCTAGAAAAAAATGTTTCTTCTCGGAGCAATGGCAACAGAATGCCCCTTCCTTCTGGAGTATGCAGAAGGTGTGGTAAGGGTAAACATTGGACCAACAAACGCAGATCAACAAGGGACAGACAAGGTAATCCTTTGCCTCTGTCCTCGGAGAACTCCCAGAAGGGCCTCAGGAAGGCCCCCACAGTAAATCCAGTTCAGACCTTTCCTGCCATCATGGAAGAAACCCCTACTCAGAGCAATTAAATAACCAAATGCCTATTGTAGTAAACCAGGCTGCTCAGGGTGATGGAACACCTGAGACAGACAGAACAGAAAATTCAGGAGAAAACATAAAGAAAAATTTTTGGCAAACTTCTATAAATGAACAAAGACCAAAATTAACAATAAGAATAAATGATGTTTTGTTATCTGGTCTAGTAGACACAGGTGCTGACGTGACCATAATTGCACCAGAATTCTGGCATCCAACTTGGCCTCTTCAGGAGGTAAACGTTCAGCTGCTAGGGATTCGAACATTATCTCAAGTGAAACAGAGTGCAAGATGGCTCGAATGTATAGGTCCAGAAGGACAGAGAGGAAAATTAAAACCATATGTGCCTAACATAGCTATGAATTTATGGGGATGAGATCTGTTACAACAATGGAATACTCAGATTAACGTCCCTCCAACCTCAGAAACAAATGATAAACTAGCACATGTTTCTGAGAGAAATATTAGAAGGTATTATTCTAATGAGTAGTCACCAGCCACCCAGATTGTACAAGAACAGGGCACAACAACTGATGATCTTCCAAAGACACCAACAGCTCTACCTTTAAAATGGTTAATAGACAAGCCTGTATGGGTTCAGCAATGGCATTAAACAACAGAGAAACTCCAGGCATTAGAAGAGCTGGTACACAAGCAATGAAATGCTCAGCATATTGAAGAATCAACCAGTCCTTGGAATTCTCCTGTGTTTGTTATTAAAAAGAAATCTGGTAAGTGGAGAATGGTAACAGACCTTAGAGCAATTAACAAAGCAATTCAGCCAAGGGGCTCTCTACATTCCGGAATTCTTTGGCCTACTCTGTTACCTAAAGGATGGCCTCTTATAGTTAATGATTTAAAAGACTGTTTCTTTTCAATACCCTTACAAGAAAAAGACAGAAAAGATTTGCCTTCACGGTGCTTACTTGTAATAATTCTCAACTGGTTAAAAGATATCAGTGGAGGGTCCTCCCAGAGGAAATGCTGAATAGTCCAACACTATTTTGTACAACAGCCATTGGAAGTGAAATGTAAAAAATTTCCTAAATCTATAATTCATCATTATATGGATGATATTTTACTAGCTGACTCAAATGCAGATACTTTAGAAAGAATGTTTGAAGAAGTAAAGAAAACTTTGCCTTGCTGGGGATTACAAATTGCTCCTGAAAAGATACAAAGAGCATATTCTATTAATTATTTAGGATATAAAATAGAACTACAAAAAATTAGACCCCAAAAGGTACAAATTAGGAGAGATTGATTACAGACTCTTAATGACTTTCAAAGATTATTTGGAGACATTTCTCATCTATGAACTATTGTTGGGGTAAAAAATGATGAACTGAATAATTTGTTCAAAACCTTAGAAGGTGACAAGGACTTAAATAGCCCAAGAGAGTTATCACCTGAAGCTGAGAAAGAATTGGCCTTGGTAGAAAAGAAAGTCCAGGAAGGACACATGGATCATGTTGATTCAAAGCTGGATTTCATTTTGGTTATTTTACACTCTAAGCATTCTCCTATAGGAATTTTAATGCAGAGGGAAGATATTATATTGGAATGGATATTTTTACCAAATAAACAGAGTAAAAAATTAAAAACTTTTGTGGGAAAAAAATCTCTGACTTGATTTTGAAAGGAAAATTGAGACTTCATCAATTAGCAGGAATAGATCAAGCAGAAATTGTCATACCTTTAACTAATGAGGACATTGAAAAATTATGGGCAGTAAAGTGAACCTTGGCAAAGAGCTTGTAGTAATTTTTGGTAGAGATTAACAGCAATATCCCCAAAACGGTAGAATTGGTCTTATAAAGAGAGCTGATTTGATTTTGCCTCGGATTGTATGGGAAACACCCATATCTGGAGCTTGTACATTTTATACCGATGCAAACAAACAGGAAAGGCAGGTTACAAATCAGAAAATTTAAGTAAAGTGGTTCAAAGTCCTCATAATTCAGTTCAAAAATTGGAATTGTATGTTATTCTGTTGCTATTAATAGATTTTTCAGAACATCTCAACATAGTTACTGACTCTCAGTATGCTGAAAGAGTGGCATTACATATTGAGACTGCAGAATTTATCCCTGATGAGTCAGAATTAACTTCACTATTTATTCCGTTACAAGATATAATTAGGAATAGGTATCCTCCTTTATATATGACTCACATCTGATCCCATATGGGTCTGCCAGGCCCTCTAGCACAAGGTAATGATGAGATTGATAAATTATTGATAAGAAATATGCTGGAGGCCTCAGAATTTCATAAAAACATCATGTCAATAGCAAAGGTTTAAAAAAGGATTTTTCCATAACCTGGCAACAAGACAAAGAAATTGTAAGGAAATGTCCTACATGTTCTTTTTACAATCAGACTCCATTAACAGCAGGATGTAACCCAAAGGGTACTCAGAGGAATATGGCAGATGGATATGTTTCACTTTGCAGAATTTGGAAAATTGAAATATGTACACCATACCATTGATACTTATTCAGGATTTCAGTGGGCAAAAAGCTGATTCTGTAATCACTCATTCACTCGAAGCTATGCCCATCATTGGGTATACCTGCACAAATCAAAACTGACAATGCTCCATCATATGTCTCTGTTACAATGAAACAGTTTTTTGCTTATTACAATATAAAGCATATTACAGGTATACCACATAATCCTACAGGCCAAGCAGTTAGAGAAAGATCAAACAGAACTCTAAAGGATATGCTAAATAAACAGAAAGGGGTAACAAAAACCCCCAGAAATAGACTGTGTAATGCTCTATTAACTTTGAATTTTCTCAGTGCTAATGAGAAAGGAACAACAGCTGCAGAGAGACATTGGATAATAGAAAAAAACTACAGAATTAAATCAGCCTATATACTTTAAGGACCTGCTGACATCAGAATGGAAACCAGAATATGTATTACGTTGGGGATGAGGTTTTGCTTTTGTTTCTACAGGAGAAGATAAGCTGTGGATACCATCAAAATTGATAAAGTTTCGATTTGAACAAGAGAGACCTCTAAATTAGAAGAGGTGATAGTTCATCAACCAGCATGACCATCCAATCTAAACTAACTTATACCATTAACACATGCCTTTTCATTTAATCAGATATAACTTGCCAAAAGGGAACCTCCCAAAACTTAGTCTTTGGGAAAGGCTTTTGTTTTTGTCTTTTAGGAGAATGAAAGCTAAGGAATCTGAAGAACATTGGACAAATGAGACATCTGAAGAAAAAGGACAAATCATTTAGAACAAAATGTCTCAAGAAAAGGAGTAAATTGGCCTATTAGTATATCATCTATAAAAGACTTTCAAAAGTCTTCCTAAATGTTTGTTTCTGCTCTTCTCTAAAAACATTTAACACAAATGATCTTCTTGTAGTCCCAGTTCAATTAAAAATTAAAGCTGGCTTTGGAGTTGGAGAATGGCTCTCTCCTTCTTTAAACCCAAACATGTTATTAAAAGGAAAATGCCAACTCCCTGTATCATGCCAGAAGTAAGAGCCATCTTCTGATATGGGACAGAAAAAAAATTAAGGTACTATTCTATTGCCACTAATCTCAATTCATTGATTCTATTCTGACTCTTTAAACTTTTCTTAAATTATGAATTTTATATCAAAATTTACAAGATTAATATATATAACTTTGTTAAGATATTAATAGTCATATTAATTATGTTATTATTAGTTAGTACTCTTACTAACTAATTCTAGAAAAAAGGCTTCAATTAGCTGCCTATATATGACTTTGTGTTTGAGTCTCTATCAGTTTTCTGCTGGAAATCACGGCCAGGCCTAATATCAAATTTGAAGTCTCCAGGAAGAAGATGGGGCCCCACAACCACAACAATTCCACATGGACAATAATAATACCACTAAGCTGACAAACATCATCTACAGATCAGTTTTGGAGTACAAACTGCTCAGAGCAATTTTGAGATGGCTAGCTGAGATGATCCAGTTCCACAGACTACTTGAACGAGGACTTGAGATAAGCCCTGAACTTTGGCATTATGCACAGACTGGACAACAAAGGATATAACCACCTTTCCTAAAATTTGACAATTAACCCCATTTTTTTTCAGAATAAAGATGCCTTTGCCCATAACCAGCATTAAGCAATTTTAAGAACACAATGCCCACATTCCCAAAGAAGTGGTATGGGGTGGGTAGTTTTTGGTCTTTTAATGGGTTTTGGGTCTGGGTTAATTTTCATTGTTTAGGAGGGTTGGTTACAAGTTGTTGTTAAGGGTTAAGAAAAGGGCTAAGCAAAGGAGATTAGATTTAAGGTTCTTATTTAAAAAATATATATATATAAATGATAGAATAGAGGTTATATTATTGAATCTACTCTGAAAAGTAAAGAGAAGATATAGATACAATATAAATAAAAAGATAGATTATTGAATCTGCTTTTAAAAGACAATTACTAGTTTTAAATATTTTACGTTGGATTGGATTTTTGTATATTGTATCCAAATGATATATATTGAGATTGATATTGTTAGAAAATGCTATATGTATATTTCTAATTTTGTTCAAGATATTGTACTTATACAGTTTATTTAACAATGTAATGCAATTTTCTAATCCTTAAATATTATTATTACCAACTATTAGGATATAAAGAAATGAAAGTTAGTAGATAGACGTTACAATTGAACTTGTAGTCATATTAGATATGTTTTCAAGGTCGAGCAGATATATTTTAGATAGACAGGTCATCTTCAAACCCTTCAGAGATCTACAGAATATGTCATTTAAAATGTTTTAATAACTTAGAAAAGCTTTCTTTTTTTTTCATGACTATGAGACATGTTGGCTCCTGGCAGCACCAATCTACTTCAGAGGAATATGGGCATTGAAGAAACTGCATATGGAGTTAACTTTCACTGTGGCAAAAGTTAGCCACTGGACAACAAAGTATCCTCGAATTGACTGCTTACAAACAGGACAAAATGGACAGACAGGACACGAAACAAAGGACTACCGATTCTTGCCAAGACAAGTGTGGTTGTGGCTTCAACAACAGGCATCTTCTAAGGCCAGGACAATATGGAACCATCCCTGAAGTGGCCTTTGCAATCTGGAAAAGGTATAGTGCCCCTTTCTTCGAAGGCAGCTGAACTGGCAGTGGACCAATGGCTTCTGATGTGCTGTGGAACAACAGCTGAAGCAGTTATTCTTAAAAGAGTAACTAAGCTGACAAAGTCTAACCTCTCAATGGTAGACTGGCATTTAATAGAAGAAATAAAGCCACCCATAAGTCGAGAAGAATGGGATGCAGAGAAGAATGGAATACCAAGATGAAGCCACCCACAAGCCAAGAAGAATGGACAGCTGAATTAAAAAAAACATGAACAATTTCCAGAATTTAAAACCCTGACTCATGACAGGACACTGGTGGAATTCAGGTGTTTCTGGTACATGGACTACTCTCACCAAATGTGGCCTTGTTGGAGGAAGGGTGTCACTGGGGGAGGACTTTGAGGTTTTAGAAGCCCAAGCCAGGACCAACGGCTTGCTCTTCCTGCTACTTACCAATCCAGATGTAGAACTGTCAGCTAAACTCCCCAGCATCAGGTCGACCTGCATACTAACATGCTTCCTGCCATGATGATAATGGGCTAAACCTCAACTCTAAGCCAGCCCCAATTGAATATTTTTCTTTATAAGACTTGCTGTGGTCATGGTGACTCTTCACAGCCATAAAAACCCTAAAACAAGCCTTGTTGTAGTAGGTGTGGCCTTGTTGGAGATGTGTCACTGGTGGTCAGTGATGGGACTTCAAAGGTGCACACCAAGCTGAGAAACCATAAACACAGTGAAGAGAAGCTCTGTGACTATAGATGAAAAAATGCAGAAGGGGTTGAGTAGCTGTCACAGGAGTCAAAAAAGCTCATGTAGAAAAGGATCCCCACACCAGAAGACTGTTGCCACAGAAGAGAAACAGGCATTGCATTCTTTGGGTCATAATAGTAGCCAGTTGTGTTCACGGCAGTTTATTTAAGTCCCTGTGATCCTCTGAACATGTGTAGGGGAGATTGACTGTCATTCTCCAGCTGCCTCCCTCTGAACACATGCGGTTACTATGGAAACCACAAAAGAAGGAAACTAACTTCTTTCAGATTCAGTTCCTGGAATTTTTTTTAACAAGCTTTCACATAACTCAGGCTGACCTCAAACTCACTAGTAACAAATGACTTTGAACTGCTCGTCCTGCCTCTGTCTCCCAAAGGCCGAGGTTACAGATGTGCCACCACCATGACCCTGGTTTATGCCCTACTGGGGATGGAACCCAAGCATTTGTTAAAGTTAGGCAAGCACTCCACCACCTGAGCTGCATCTCCAGCCCCCATTTACTGGGGTTTTTAAGGCTGTTTTCTTCCACTGAGCCCAAGGAGTGAGAGCATGCTTTGGGCTGTTGTTTCCTAGCATTAGCTGCAATCCTCTGCAGGCATGAGGACAGTGGACCTGTCCTGAAGCCTTTGTAGAAGGAGATGGACAGCTTGTTTGGGATCAGTAGGTGTATATCTTCATCTCCTCTGTGTGGATGGTTCTCTCCTCTCTCACGCTCTCCTTTCACACAGAAGGATCAACTGTAGGCTGATGCCTACTGTAAGTTGGATGAGGTCCAAGAAATTTGGGATAACATGTGTCTTATGCCATTCCCTGGCATGCCAAGTAACTATGTTCCTCTCCCTCTCTCTCTCCCACCCCCATGGTCGATACAGAGTATTTTGGTGACACATGACTTTGGTATGTGGTCACGAACCCACAATCCAACATTGCACACCTGGTGGGAAGGCTGGACTTAAGTTTAAGAGATGGGTATGGTAGAGATAAAAACCTGAGGTCCATTTCCACCTACAAATGAACAGAAAACAACCAATTAGCAAATTAGCTAATCTCATCAGATTGGGAATTCCAGAGCTCCTACCAATGGGATGAGACACAGTGTAAGAATGATAAGCGGCGCTGGTTATCAGTGCTGGTTACAGTGCAGAAAGCTCATGAGCCACAGTCATGACAAAACCCAATGTCAGAGCTTTATTAGGAGGTAGGGGCAGAAGAACCAGGCCTTGGAGAGATGCAGGTGCAGAGAGCAAAGAGAGAGAGAAAGATGGCGAGGGTGAGAGGGAACAGAACAGAGAGGGGGGTGGGGTCTATGTCCAGCTCTTTAAGGCACAGGTGGACTTATGGAGCTATGCCACACATGCACAGATTGCATGACCACTCTGTGCATATATAATCACCAGTGCACACTGATGACATAAGATGCAAGACCCTTTGCTTAGCTCCTGAACTGTGCATGTGTGGTCATGCAGCTGCAGTGCAGCAGAATCCCAACATTCCAAACTTTTTGCTTATTATAAAAAAGCGAATGAACAAGAATAGGGGCATCTTTCTACCAGAAAAACTTCTTCCAGCTCACTTGGTGGGCATCGGTTGACTCTTGTCAGGGGTAGGAAAGGGGACTTCCGAGGTAGACAGGCATCCTGGGATCGTGGGCTGTTGTCTGCAGCCTCAGAGCTGTTCATCTTTCTTGGCTTGGCACGCTGGCTGCTTTTGTGTCTGACAGGATGCTCTTGAGACAGAGAAAAGCTTAGAAGAAAGAATTATTATTATGGAGGGGTTCCCAGGGTGATAGAGGGGGTCCCAAGACCTGGAAAGTTTGGGTTTGGCACTTATCTTGAAGTAGATCCGACCTGTCCAGATGGATTTAAGCTGGTTTCTTGAGCTTGGGAAAAATTTTGAACATATTAAGAAGCAGCCATGAGCAAATTAAAGTCTTGGGCTGGTGACTATGTAGTGTTTGGTACTCTGCTGGTTAATATTAATGAGAGAGAGAGAGAGAGAGAGAGAGATGCTTTTTCTTAATTTTTACCCGAGATAAGCTTTATTAGAGACAGATTATTTTAAGGTACACCTGTTTCCCTTATTTAGCATTCAGGAGACATAGGTGATCAATTGCTGAGAGCATTTAACGGTAATAGATGATTATATTAAAGTCTGTTTTTGCTAAGCGCAGACCCTTTTGGTCTAGGGGTATAAATACCTTTTTACTGTTACTGTTCCTTTTCCTTACTGCCTGGATATATATTGGCGGAAGTATTAAGGCAACTCCATGTAGTTAAAAGGGAGGTTTATTTTGAGGGGGCAACTTACAAGTAAAGGGATAGGTTACAGGGTCCGGGAAAGGTGTAGTGCAGACCAGTAAGTAGTGTTCTCAGGAGAACTCTGCTTGATCTACCTCCAGGGTCCCAGGATTCAAGAACCAAGAGAGCCGGCACATCTGGGTCTTGGGTCTTAAGGGCTCCTATCTCAATGGGGATAGCACTTCCAGGGCAAAGCTGGAACAGCTACCCACTACAGATATATCTGATGGTCCTTGGATGGATCTGATGGTAGTTACTTAGAAGAGAGAACCGGGAAGAGAAAAGCTTGTAGGGTAAGACCTCATTCTTCTGGAATTAGGGACAAGGCAGAGAGCAGGGCCCTGTCTGTGTCACTGTGCATGGGAAGCACTGCTGACAGGTCTGGAGTGAGGCACAAGGAGGGAGCAAATGAAATGAAAGCTCCTACCTTAGCTGGAAAATCTTTTCCCATTAAGTAACTGAAAGTACAATTAAGTCTGGTGAGGTGGGTAAGACTGTCTCCCTACCCTGACAATAGGGAAATAAGGAGAGGAGGGATCCCAGAAACTCCCTTAGGATTGAGTAAGTGGCTCGGTGTCTAACAGGAAGGAAACGCATCGCCTCCATGATGCATTCTGGGTTCCCTGGGAGCCGTGGCCTAGCCTAGAAGGTCTGCTGGAGGTCTTTGTTTAATGTTCTTATGCCTCTGGGTGCATGGAGGCAGTCAGCTGACCAGTTATCTCTCCAGGTGACACTTTGAACAAGGCTCAATTGATGGCCAGGCATCAATTATGCATTTGTGTGTTAATATGCACATGTACAATTGCCTGTGGAGATTAGAGACATCAGACCTCCCTGGAGCTAGAGATAGGGGTATTTGTGAGCTACCTGACATGGGTACTGGGAACTGAACTTGTGTGCTTTGAAACTGCAAAACATTCTCTTAACCACTGAGCCATTTCTTCAGCTCCCCATAATAGCCCATTTTCATATTTAATATACCTAGACAACAGCACACAGGATAACAGATAGAATTTAGTAATGCATGACTTTAAAGCAATCAAAGCTGCAACAACAACAAAAACCTCAGGAACAGAACTAATAATTGGGTAGAATAGCTTCAAATCACAGCAATACCAGAAGAGACCAGCTTTTTTATTTTCCATTTTTAATAAAATCCACACACAACATTTGAAATCAGGTAAAGAAACTGATCAATTCCAGAGACTAAGAGGTAGATTACAGTTCATTTTAATCTTTTATTTTGGACCCTTTTTCTTAAAAATGTAATTTCTTTGATCCCTTTGGGATGTTATTAAAATTTTATAAAAAATATCACCAGTGTAGAGTTTAGTCCAGCACACCCTTCTGTTCACTCAGATGCCTATGATTACAATTACATCCAGCACACACTGCTTCTGAGAGAAAAGCACCATTTACAAATGCCTTAAGTCATGGTCTTCAGTTTTGGAGATGGGGTCTCCCTAGGTTCCTCAGGCTGCCTCAACTCAGTCTCAGGCAATCCTCATGCTTCAGGATCCTCAGTAGCTATGACTATGTGTAAAAACACTATGGCTGGCTCTCAAGTCATTTTTTTAAGTGTTAGACAGGCTTGAATACTTTCCTCCTACCTGTTACACAAAATTTATTCATGGGATTTAGTTGATTGTAGGTTTCCCCCCATATTCATTACGTTTATTACATCTCTCAAGCACATACTCTCTGAAGAGCTTTGGTTTAAGGCTTTTACACAAGCAAATTTATTTATTTTTTTTAAGAATCCTCATCCACATGAATTTTGTAATGATTGGTAAGTGATGACCTATGGTTGAAAAGTTTCCCACATGTGTTACATTCATAGGGTTTCTCTCCAGTATGAATTCGCTGATGTGCAATACGTGAAGAGCTTTGCCTAAAGGTTTTCCCACATGTGTTACATTTAAATGGTTTCTCACCAGTATGAATCCTTCGGTGCTGAATAAGAGCTGAACTTTGACCAAATGACATTCCACATTCCTGGCATCGATATGGTTTCTCTCCAGTATGAATTCGTTGATGGTTACTGAGGGATGAGTTACACCTGAATGTTTTCCCACACTCATTACACTTATAAGGTCTTTCTCCAGTATGCATTCTCTGATGTTGGATCAGAGCTGAACTTTGTCTGAAGGCTTTCCCACAAACTTTACATTTACATGGTTTCTCTCCAGTGTGAATTCTCTCGTGAATAATAAGAGTTGAATGGGAACTTAAGGCTTTGCCACATTCATTACAATTATAAAACTTCTCCCCAGTGTGAATTATTCGGTGTCTGTTGAGTCTTGAAATAGAAGTGAAGCCTTTTCCACATTCATTACATCTGTAGGGCCTTTCTCCAGTGTGAATTCTTTCATGTTGAATAAGTGATGCGCTCTGACTGAAGGCTCTGCCACATTCGCTGCATTTGAAAGGTTTCTCTCCGGTGTGGATTCTCTGATGGTAACGAAGGGATGAGCTAGACTTAAAGGTGTTGCCACATTCATTACACAAGTAGGTCTTTTTTCTGGAATGAATTCGTTGACCAGGAAGGGATGTGCTGCAACTAGATGACTTCCTACCTGGGTTATATTTATAAGGGTTTTCTCTAGCATGGACTTTCTGATGTATAAAAAGACCTGACCTTCGGCCAAAGGATTTACCACATTCCTTACATCTGTAGGATTTTTCTACAGTGTGGGTTCTTAGATGTTTATAAAGGGATGTACTGAGAGTGAAGGCTTTGCCACATTCTTTACATACATAAGGCTTCTCTCCAGTATGAGTTATTTGATGTTGAATAAGGGCTGAACTTTGGCTAAAGGCTTTTGAACATTCTTTACATTTAAATAATTTTTCTCCACTATGGTTTTTCTCATGTTTACGAAGAGATGAGGTGTTGATGAAAGTTTTCTCACACATACTACATTTATAGCGTTTATCTGGTGTGATTTTTGGTTCATTAGATAAATATGATATCTGCTTGAAAGTGTTTTGTTTTTCATATTCTGATGATCTTTTTTCTCTATGTGACTTTGGGGTAAATTCATTGTTTTTATGGTTTCTTTCTATAGTCAAAATATTCTTATCCTGCTTTTCCTCTAATTTGCCTTCATATATGAAAAGTTTTTCTGATTTCAAGTTCAAAGGTTCATTTCTTTTAGATTTTTTCATCATCAGTTCCTGAAATGAAGAGTCTTGTGTTTGAGTTGACTTAGTGGTTCTATGACTGTGCGTCAATCCTAGAAAGGGAAAAAAGAAACCAAAGATATTTCTTGTAATATAAAAATTGACTACCGAGACAAGATATGTAGAGTGAATAAATAAATACTAATGTTACTTAAGTAGTCTTGGTATGTGGTTAAAAATATTGAGGGTGGAATAGAAGAGCTAGAGAAACATAACTGATGGGAACAGTAGCAGTAGAAAGAAGAAAAAAATAAAGCAAACCCATTTCAAGAGGGTGATTAAATGGGACAAAGAGTTGGGAAATGCATTATCAAGAATCCAGAGATCCAACAGTACATTGTTATCTGCTAACTTTGCCCTTGTTTGTTTCCTGCCAACAGTATCTTTCAGATTCAATTCAAAAGTTTATTGTGGAAAATCCTTGCTTGACTCTGAATATCCATGATCCATTCCTTCAGCCAGATTCCTGTGACAGAATCTCAATCTGTAGCCCAGGTGTCCTTAAACTCATGACCTCTTGCTTTAGCCTCCTGAGTGCTGGGATTATAGGTGACCATTTCTGTACTTCTCTACATATAACAACGAGATCACCATGTTCTACCTCTCACAAATTCTCTTGATGGTATCATATATATGTATCTTTCTGTTTTGTTTTGATATGGAGTCTTACTATACTAGACTAGGCTGGCTTTGAACCTGTAGCAATCTTCCTGCCTCTGCTTTCCAAGTCTGAGATTGTAGGCATATGCTACCACATCTGGCTTGTTTAGTAAATCTTTCTTACCTATTCCTTCCTAATTTGAAGAAAATCACAGTCTTGATTATTTAAACATGAATTTCATATATATTAGTCACAAGCCCTCATAGAACCTGCCTTCCCAAACCAAACACAGATGATTAAGATTTCTGAACCAGTTCACACAGAAGACATTATTAAATTAATTCTACAGAAGTGCCACAAGGTAGGTATAAGGTCAAGAACTGTAAGTTGGAAAGGTAGCCTCATCCATGCATCAAGCAATAGAGGTGTTATGGTTTGAGTCCGAAATGTCAACTAAAGGCTCATGTATTAAAAGCCTCACTACTAGTTGACTGGTTTAGGGTAGAAACTGGATCATCAATGGACTCCTAAATCAATGGAATTATAAAAAGGTGGTGGAAGTCAGGAGGTGGGGTCTTATTGGAAGAATAGGTCACTGGAGAAATATCTTGTATATCTTGTTCCTCTCTTCCCCAACTTCTGGACTGTCGTGTTCATGTATCACCCGCATGACATCCTGCCTCACCACAGGCCCAGAAACAAGGTAGTAAAGTAGCCATGGATTAAGGTCTCTAAAGCCATGAGACAAAAAAAAAATTCTCTCCCCATTTAAATGGTTTCTCTCTCTCCAGTATCTGTCACAGCAAGGAAGAGTCTAACGCAGTGCCTCAGGCCTTCTTGTAAAGAAAGGCTACAGTTCTGACACCTTGCCTTTACTAGAGTTCTGAGGACAGTAGTCAGGCACTGTATGCATATCTTCCCCATAGATAAAGTAGGAAGGTTTGAATAAGAATGCCCCACCCCCTATTGGCTCATAGATTTGAATGTTTAGTCAACAGAGAGTGGAACTGTTTGAGAGGATTAAGAGGGATTCCTGTTGGGGGAAATATGACATTACGGGTGGGCTTTGAGGTTTCCAAAGCCCATCCTAGGCCCAGACTCTGTGTGTGTGTGTGTGTGTGTGTGTGTGTGTGTGTGTGTGTGTGTGTCTGTCTGTCCGTCTGTCTGTCCGTCTGTCTGTCCGTCTGTCTGTCTGTATCTCTGTCTCCCTTCCTGCTGCCTATGGGCCAGGTTATAGAACTCTCAGCTACTGTTCCAGTACCATGTCTAACTGCATGCTGCCATGCTCCTCGCCATGACGATAATGACCTAAACCTCTGAAATTGTAAACTGGCCCCAATTAAATGTTTTCCTTTCTAAGAGTTGCCGTGGTCACGGTGTCACTTCACAGCAATGGAATAGTGACTAAGACAGGTACAGAAATGGTATTTTGTTTCCTATGCATTACTGTCTCTACTGTGGTCTCTTAACTACTTTCCTATCTTTGAGTCTTGCCCTCTGACAACTCAGTCACCACACTGCAAGTAGATAATCCTTCCTAAATCCATATCTTCCTGTGCTACAGGCTCCTAAAGATCTGTTAGAAAGCCAATGATTCATAGATGAGGTCCAGGTTCCTCCTCACAGTGAAGGGAACTTTTGTCTACATCTGCCGTTACCTCCCTCCTCTAACTACTTGTCAAGTATGCTGAACTAGATGCAGTTTCTGGAGCAGTCCAGTTTAATTCTACTGGTTTATCTTTACATGTGTAGAGAACTACCCTTCCATTCACACTCACTCACTAGGTAATTCTATGGCTAGATAACAGTCTGAAGGAATGTAGAGAATGTGCTGAGTAAGACAAGGTTCCAGCCTTACAGAAACTTACACTTTCATGTGTGTGCATGTGTGTGTGCTGAATAGGAGAGAGGATGTAGGGACAAACAAGTAAGTAAACAGAAGACATGTGGCTAGCTGAAGAGAGTCCTAGGCAAAGCAATCAGGAAACACAGAAGTCCAGAGGACTTGAAAAGAGCAAAGATGTGGTGCCTGGAATGCACTGAACAAAAGGGAAAAATGGTAAAAGAGCAAAGGATGGGGTAGAGGCAAATCATACAACGCTTCCTCAGTACTGGTGAAGATTATGGAATTTTATACTAAGTGCGATAGGATGCTTGGGGAAATAGGTGCTCATTTGAGTTGGCAGAGAACAGAGTGAACAGGGGCAGGAGTGAGAACAGAGAGATGAAGGTTGTGTAGGTCATAAAGAGGGTAAGATCCAGATGAAGTTGCTAACCGGACTGAGATGAATGGACTAACAGAGTACTAAGAAGGAAAGAGGACAATTAAGATCATGCCTAGGTTTCCAGTGTGAAAATGAATTATGGCACCAATTACCAAGAGGGAGGAGAAAATGGCCAGTCCTAGGGGGTCTGTTTCAGGTGTGTCTGTGACAGCTAAGGGGCTTCAGAAGAAAACACAAGGAAGCACTGAAACAGCTGTGTTCTTTTAGAGATCTGGGGAAAGGTCAGAGCTGAAGACAGGCATGTGGGAGTTCTCAGCATAGATTCTATTTAAAGCCAAAGACTGAAAGAAATCACCATATTTCTTGAACATGTAAGAAGAAAACTGGGAGAGGATGGTGTTCCAGGAGCCAGAGAGGAACAAGTGATCAGTTGTGGCAAGTACCCTGAAGACTGGGTTTGGTGTATGTACGGCTTGGTTGGTGTGCCAGAGAGGAGCAAGTTATTTCAACATGACATAAGCTAAAGTCATTTGAGAGAATGGAATCTCAATTAAGAAAATGCTTACATAAGATGGGTATAACACGAATCTTAAAAGGTCTTATTAATAAAAAACCCAGAGCCAAATATTGGGGTGAAAGCTGAAAGAACAGAGAAGCAGAACAAGCCAGCCACAAGCTCTTACCTCTAGGAAATCCTCAGTTTCAAGACAGTGAGTTCCTGTTTCCTCATGCCTTATATACCTTTTTCTGCCCTGCCATCTTACTTCCTTGGATTAAAGGCGTGTGTGCTTCTCAAGCAAAGGCATGAGATCTCAAGTGTTAGGAAGAAAGGTGTGTGCCACCACACCTGGCTCTGTTCCCAGTGTGGCCTTGAACTCACAGAGTCCCATGTGATAGGCTTAAGGGTGTGCACCATCACTGTCTGGCCTCTATGTCTAATCTAGTGGCTGGCTCTGTCCTCTGATCCCCAGATAGTTTTATTTGGGTGCATAATATATCACCACAAATGGGGCTATAGGAAAGCCTATAGAGTATTTTCTTAATTAGTGATTGATGTAAGAGGGTCCATCCCATTTTGATTGGTACCATCCCTGTTGGTGGTCCTAGGTTCTATAAGAAAGCATGCTGAGCAAGCCATGAGGAGCAAGCCAGTAAGCAGCACTCTTCTGTGGCCTCTCTATCAGCTCCCACTTCCAGGTTCCTACCCTGCTTAAGTTCCTGTCCTGACTTCCTTTGATGATGAACTGTGATGTGGAAGTGTAAGCCTCCCCCAATTTCTTTGGCCACAGTGTTTCATCACAGCAACAGTAACCTTAACTAAGACAGTTAGAAAGGCTTGTTATACAAGCAAGCATGAAGACCTTAGTCAATCTCCCAGAAAGCAATAAAAAAAAGCAGAGTGTGGTGGACTTGTAATTCCAGTGCTGGAGAGTTGAGACAAGAGGATCCCTAGAGCTTGCTAGCCAGGTACTCTAGCCAAATTGTCAAGCTCCAAGTTCAGTGAGAAACCCTGTCTCAAAAGCTAGGGAGCGAATGAAGGAAATATCTGATGCTCACTTGTGGCATCCATGTACAGATACACATAATGAACATGAACATGCACACATCCCCCAAAGACTAAAACTTCCGACTGCAGCACATGGAGGTATCATGGGATATAAAAACAGTTCTTTTAGTAGTGCAGTAAACAAGAGAGACCAGCTGGAGGACTCAGGGAATCAGGAAAAGTGACAATATAAGCAGAAATGGAAAGCATGTGTAAAGCCTGGTTCCAAGAATGACAACAGAGGATTGAGAATTTTGTTTATAATGGAAGTCATCATAGCTACAAGGGCCTACACCAATTCTACTGTACCCATTTCAACTCCTAAGTGCCAAGGTCTTAATTCTCAATTTACTTTCTACTGAGGTCAGTCTTAGATTATAGACATGCTAAATGTTCCTTACCAACTACTCAGAACTGTGGCCATCACTACAAACTGAGAAAACAAAGGATGGTCTCTATCCTGTCTCAGAGGAAGAGGGCCATGCGAAACCAGGCCTTTCAACCTCCAGAATTGAGACATTGAATTCTAATTGCTTTAAGCCACTCAGTTTTATTTAGTTATGGTGCTCTAGCATATCACTACGAACCCTTATGTCTCTTCCACTAAACTAAGGCTAAAGCAATTCTCAGCCATCAATCATTTCATCCATAAATGTGTCAAAATGACTCATATGATACCCCCCCCCCCAAATTAACACTATTGTTTGCAGGTAGTCTCACTCTTCACATATAAACCACAAATAAACCAAACTGCTCTGATATAAAGACAATTGCAGAAATTCTCTATGTTCCAAATAAATGAAATAAATGAAACAAGCTGCCTCCACATACAGATGTCAAGGAAGAGACAGATCACAAGCACATGCACTCGGTGTGTGGAAGGAAAATAAGCATGCTGACATGAAGAATATGGAGGACATAGCCCTGTTTTAAATGAGTGGAGCCTGTTCCACAAACTGACAACTAGGCAGAAACGCGTGAAAGACAAGGACGCCAATCACAAGAGCACTTAGCCATGGAAAAAAAGAGAAGGCACAGATAGAAAAGGTCAGGGACAAAAGCCTTGAGGCAGAACAGAAGGAGATAACAGTGAAGACCACGTTGAGGACTCGGGCTTGTGCTCCATGGGATGGAAGTTACTAGTTTTGAGCATGGGAGCAATAGGAGATGATCTAAGCCTGTTG
Organism: Peromyscus nudipes; assembly: GCA_902168325.1. Classification (NCBI taxonomy): domain Eukaryota; kingdom Metazoa; phylum Chordata; class Mammalia; order Rodentia; family Cricetidae; genus Peromyscus; species Peromyscus nudipes. The sequence goes on from CABHPH010142581.1 coordinate 39,482, forward strand.
CTAACCTCCATGGTAACCCCTGTGTCAAATCAGGAAAAGCTCCCCTTCCAGAGACTTCACTGTAGGACAGCAGCTGACACTGCAGCTGACTACCCCTCAGCTGAGCACACTCTGGACGACTGCTGACAGTAAAGATGACAAAGAAATGACAAGGCAGTGAAGTGATCTCATGGCAGACAGGATTACTAGACCATTTCTGGAACTGAAAACCGTCAAAATTCCACAATTCCAGAACATTTCTGCATTTGGATGTGAGCCAAACCTTCGCCATGCACAGGTGCAATGTGCCCATGATTCTTAGTGTAGTTATGCAGAGAAAGCACCACCTCATTGCTTAGGCTTTGGGCCACTTCTTAAGCAAGAGACCCAAGTAAGACACAGACACCCTGAGCCATGGCCTCTCACCTCTCAGTTTAAAACTTACAAACCCAGGGACAACAAAAGCTATTTGACTTGTGCATTTTGTTGTTGCTTTAAAAAAATTTCATTATTCAATTTTCCATGTAAGGGTGCTTTGCCTGCATGTGTACAACATGCATTCCTGGGGCACACAGAGGTCAGAAGAGGGCATCAGAAGCCCTGGAACTGCAGTTATGAATGGTTATGAACCACCATGTGAGTGCTGGGAACTGAAGATTCTCTGGGCAGCCAGTGCTCTAAAGAACTGAGCCCTGTTTTGTTGTTTTCTTATCTGTGATTAGTTTTGAAGGGAAACATAACTTGCAGGTTCAGAATTGGGTTCTGTCTGACATCATGACCTCAGGTACAGATTTGCAGGTCCCTCAACTGCGCTTGTGGTATGTGAGTTCCTGCTGAGGAGGAGTCCGGGCACATGGTGGCTTGCCATGCGTGGACACATGAGCATCCCTAGGCCTCCCGCCTGAAGCCCACTCTTGAGAGAAAAGGAAGGCCATTCCTCAAGAGGAGCAGAGCAGCATACTTATAATCCCAGTACTCAGGGGATTAAAGTAGGAGAAATCTAGAGTTCAGTGTCAGCCGGGGCTACACAGTCAAACCCTCACACAGAACAGAGCAGAAAGCAGCTCCAACGTCCACTCATCACTTCACTCCTCAGTCATCCACTCAGTTTTTCCTCAGAGCTGAGGAAGGCAGGTGACCCCTTCATCAGGTATCTCAGCCTTTCCCAAGACAGCACTGAACTGCAGGCCTATTCTGCTCAGGCTAGTTCCCCCCCTTACTTTGGGGTAACCTCTGGTAGTTTCTACATGAACGAGGGTTTAAAGACAGCTGTGGCTGCCATCTCAGAAGTGGTCACTTTGGATTAGGAAGAGATGCTCTCATACAATACAAAGGCTGTGAGAGGGCAGGGTGGCCTGTCATGGGACTCTTCTCTAGGCCCAGGACCACTGACTGACCTGAGGGCTCAGATCCGCCCCAATTCCTCTTCCCTCCTAGGCAAGCAGAAGCCCATGGTTCGAGTCTTGGTTCACCAATGAGGGGGTTTCCCCAAGTCTCTATCACCACAGCAATCACCTCTCCTGCCCCTCTTCAGGTCACTTCAGGGCAGGCCGACAAGGTCTTTTCTCTTAACCACCTTGCAAAAACAGTTTCCCAGGATCCTATTCCCACCTGGTCAGCTCAAGGTTTCAAGGGCTCTGACCTCGCCTGTGAATTCCAACCTTAGAAAATTCCCCACCAGAGATCTATATGCAAGTACTTCACTTACCCCAAACTCATCAAACTGGGTCTCTCTAGACTCCTGAAGCAGGGGCCTTCATCTCCACCCCACTAGCTTTCTACCTTCATTCTTGCAGCAGCTCCCTTAGGCTCCCTGACTGTGCCTCACTTTCAGTCCACCCTCTACACAGTGCATGTCACAGGAGGACTTCCTGAATATAAAACATTATATACAAATAAAGAACCTTTTCCCAGATTCATTCTAAAAGGACACAATGCCTCCTAACCCTTCTCTCTGTGCTCATGTGTGTAGAGCTCCTACTCACGTGCGCACACACAAAATTTTAAGAGCACAATTTTCTTCCAGCCTGGTGGTAACATATCTGGACAGTGCTCTGAGACTTGCCTCACTACTTGACACTCTGGAGCTGTCTCTATTCAGGTGTTGATGGATGCCAGAACAAGGACATACCAGGTATTTTTTAGCTGTTTTACTAAAGACTTCTGAATTGTTTCTGATTAGAATCAGCTTTCCCAACACTATCAAAGAGTACGAAACTGCCATTTACATTTCAAGCACTTCCAGTTGTTCACATGCAGAATACAGCTCCCAGAACTGCACCAAGGCACTTGTTTCAGGACCCTTGCGTAGTCTTCCCATCTCATTCCATTCATTTCCTTTTCTTTTATACACTTAGAACTTCAGCCTGAGTTTTTATCATCCCTTAAATATAACATACCTCTTAAACGATCTCTGAAGACACAACCCTCCTCAAAAACAACCAACAAGAAAAAAGATCCCAAGAAGTCATTCAGGACATGATTAGGAGAGAATACACGGAGCTGGGCCAGACTTCAGCTCCAGTTCCCTTCTCTCACTCCTATTCAATTCACTGTTAATTTACTGGGTTGTTTTTTCATTTTGTTTTGTTTTGGGTTGAGTTTTTTATGCTAGGAATTGAACCCAGGACTTTACGTGTGCCAGGTAGGTGTTCTTACCATTGGGATCAGCTCCATCCCAGCCCCCATCACTTCCTGTAGATTGAGAATCTGAAGACGTTTCCCACCCCACACTCCAAGCTGCACCCTCTCCTTATTCACCACACTGGTGCCTGAAGAAACTGTCAGGCCTGTGCACTCACTCACCCAGAGAGGAGTCTCCAGGACCTTCTTTCTCCACCTTCCAGGGATCCTCTCCTTGCTGCAGCAGGGAGATCACCTTTGGTTTGGTAAACGGGAATCCTGCTTGGAGATAAAATGAACTCATTAACTAAAAGCCAGGCAACCATATAAGACTGAGAAAATCTCTTACGTTGCAGAAATCAAGTGAGCCTAAAAATGTTTACCCCATATGGCCCTTTGCAGAAAAAGTATGCAAACTTCTAGCAAAGGCAATGGGAAAGCAGTTCCACAGATGGAACAAACAAGCACACAATGACTGCTGGTGGGGAAGATGCCTGCACCGTGAAGAACCACAGGAAGCAATGTCTCTGCCACCTCCTCTAGTGAACATGGGCAGTTCCAAGCCTGCTGTGGGAAGAACATGCCAATACTTATTTAGAAGGACCCATTTGTATGACCATAAGGCAAAACTCTGCTAAGGTTTCCCAATGGCCGCAGCTTTCATTCAGGGAAGGAGGTGCTAAGGTCTCGTTTCTGAATCTACGCCCACAGGGAACTCCCTTACCCAGTGAGGCCAGGTTGCTGTAGTTCTCCAGCATCACCTCACGGTACAGGCTTCTCTGAGAGTGATCCAGCTTCTTCCACTCATCCCGAGTAAAGAGCACAGCCACATCTTCAAACGTCACGGACACCTGTGACGAAAAGCCAACTTGAGGAGCTCTGAGTTCAAGTAAGAGACCCTGACTCAAAAGATCTGGCCATGGGGGAAGTCACCCGACACAGTCACTTGGGCTTTTACATGCATGTGTACATGTGTACATGCACTTTCTCACACACAGATATGCCCAACCAAGCACATGAGAGTATGCATATATGCATGCATGCACACCATATCACACATACATGCATAGGACAAAAAAAATTTAAAGGAAGTGTACAAGCAAAACGTATAATCCATAAAGTAAAGTGGAAAAAACAAAGAACCACCATGGGCTGGAGAAGGCTTGGGGAGCAACACAAGGACCGGCAGGAAAAGGAAATAGATAATCAATCTTGGTAAAGACAAAGAAACACAGACGAGTGAGGGAGGCAGGGCCAGAAAGGAATTTTCTCGAGTATGTACGTCTGCTCTGTCCCAGGGCACCTGGCATGTTACTTGTGGAATTTGTAGGCATACACCAGACTGGGATCAGGCAGCAGTGGTGTGTCTATCAAGAAATACAGAAGACTAGAATTGTGAACACGGGGTGTGCTCCCTACGGAATCCACTAGCCATGAAGGGAACATCAACTCCTCCAAGTAGGACATGGGCTCCAAATCCTAGTGAAGGCTGAACTACGTGGAAGGAGAACTTCCGTCAGGAAAGAAAAACCAAGCCAACCCCCTCCCCTTCCACTGAGAAGGGAAATGGCAATGCGCTTACCTGAGACCTCGCTTCCCTTTGCTCAGGAGCCATGTTCTCTCTGCGTGTGAGAGATGATGAAGATGAGGACGAATCTGAGGGAAGACAAGGAAGAAAAGGGTAGGTAGCACCTGATGCTTCGCGCCCCTCAGAAGCGCCATCTCCGACTGCGTCCCATCAACATCAGCTGAGCCTGGCTCTCCCGACTCCAGAGCAGGAGCTGGGGGTGGGCATCAGAGAATAGACAGGTCACTACTTCTCTGGTCCGTGGATTTTCAGAAGCAAGACTCGGGCGACACCGGACTCCCATGTGCCAGGCATCACCCTACACGGTTCACGACAGCTCAGCTAGCACTGCCCGGACCCTTCAGATCAGGAAACTGAGGCCGGAGTGTAGCCACAGCAGGGACGCACCCGCTCAGATCTGACACCGGCTCGGGACAGTGTTCCTCCTCCCCACGCGTTGCCCACACAACTGTTCTTCTGCTGTCAAGGGGTCGAGTTCCAGATCCCCAGAGAAAACTCCAGAAAGGGGACCCAGGACAGGAGGGCGGCACGCGAAACATAGCCTGGGTTGGCCTCGCCCCGGCCGTGGGGAGCAGGTCACCTGCAGTCCAGGGCCGGGACCGCTGGGACCGCGCGTTCCCCCGCGTGCCCAAGGTCGGCTCCCGGGAGGGGGACGCGCCGTAGACGCTGGGGCGCGGGAGGCCGTACTGGGCTGAACGCAGCCCAGCCCGCCTGGCGTACGAACAGAACTGGCCTTCGCTCACCTTCCCCCCGCCCCGAGGCTCCCGCCACGCCTCACCGAGGCTCAGAGCCGCCGCGCGTGCGGACTCCGCCTGGGGCACCTAGGCCCCCCACCTCGAACCGCGCCACAGACGCCCCAGGGCCCCCGCGAAGGCTCACGGGAGGTCAGAGCTCCGGGTCCGAGGGCGGTGGCCGCGGAGGCCTCTGGGAAATGTAGTCCACTCCAAGACCCAGGGATTCTGGGGTTTGAAGTTCCTCAGTTTTGGGGAGGTGGGGGCTGCTCAGCTCCTATGGTGCGCAGTTCTAGTGGAAGCCAGTAGTGCACAGGAAGATGGCACTAAGTACCCTTCAGGAGAGCTTTTTTATAAGTTACTAGTGGGGCTAGAGAGGTGCTCAGCTGTTTAAGAGTCCTTGCTGCTCTTGCTGAGGACCTGGGTTCAATTCTCACTACATGTTTCAGGATGCTCATAATATGTAACTCCAGAGCCTGGGATACAACGCCCCTTTCTGGCCATTCCAGGAAGTGCATGCATTTCATGTTCATACATACAAACAATGCCTTTAAAATTCTTTTCCCTCAAATGAACAAAAAAAAAAAAAAAGGAAGAAAGTTTTGTTGCAGACTATTTGTTTACACTGTAAAGATGTGTCTCTGTCTAAGGTACCTTCTGATTGGTTTAATAAAAAAAAGCTAAATGGCCAATAGCTAAGCAGGAGAGATAGGTAGGACTTGGGCAGAGAGAGGAAAATTGAAATGAATCTAGGCACTCGAGAGCCGTCAGCCAGATTCAGAAAGAGTCAAACATACAGGATGGGATAGAGAAAAAGTCATGTGGTAGAATGTAGATTAATAAAAATATGGGTTAATTAACTTATAAGAGCTAGTTGAAAATAAGTCTAAGCTAAAGGCCAAGCTTTCATAATTAATAATAGGTCTCCATGTCATTATTTGGGAACTGGCTGGTGGAATAGAAAAAGACTTGTTACAAGAGTTATTAGAATTAGGCCACAAGTAGCCAAGATGGAGCCCTGATGGGCAAAGCAGACCCTTCAATTCCCAAGGACAGGAATTACTTATTCTTATAGGTTTGGGAAAGGAGGTGTTCCATACCACATGACCTAACTTGTGTGCCAGGAGTCACAAGACAAGGCAGGAAGGCACTAGATGCAAGCTAAGTCATAATTCAAGATTGTCTTGGGGTATCTGTGGGAGCTGGGCTGGCAACTGAGAGAAGAAAAGGAGTAACTCAACCCTGTGAGCCTTGTAGTGTCACCCAGGTTACATATCAACTCTCAGTCCAGAGAGGGAGAGTGGGTCTGAGTTTTCAAAGTACAAGAGAAAGACAGCTATAGGGCATCTGTGTTCTAACACTTCTATGTGCCAGGCCCTATTACAAGCTATTCGAAAAGCATCAGTGAATAAAACAAATACCATTATCCTGAAGTACATTTTCTTTGTAGAAGACAAGAATCAGACAATAAGCCATGAACACGATTAGATGGGGATTTAGGGGATACCTATAATGAGAAAACAACCACAACAGAAGAAGAGTTAGGTGAAGGGCAGCTGGACCCATGAGCATGAAGCACAGATTTGAGGCAACATCTCAAGAGAGGAGAAACAGCGTTTTGTGGGTGTGACACACACTTGAGAGAAATAACTTAAGGTTCTAAATAAAGGGCTATTTGGGGGTCATGGTTTGCAAGCTTAACGTCTTCACCTGGCTGACTCCATTGCGTGTAGGTTCATTGCCAGGCAGAGCATCACAGAAGAAGGGCATGGAAGAGGAAAGCTGTGCATCTGATGGTACAGGAAGCAAAGAGGAGCTAACGGGAAGGGATGGGGCCAAAATAGACCCTTCAAAGACACCCCTAGAAGCCCGCCTCCTCCAGCCAGGGCCCACCTTCTATAGTAACACCCCAAAATTGGTTGAAATATTGAATCTATCAAGGAATTAAGTCATTATCTATGTACTAGCCCTTATGATCAAATCCTCTGTGGTTAAGGCTTAGAAATGCATCCAGATAGGTACTTTACCAAGCTCTTAGGTACCCCTCAATCCAAAGAAATTGACAACTAATAGTAATCATCACAGGGCCCTTACAGGAGGAGCCAACAGGCAATTGTTTAAGTTAGAAATTTTTATTTATGGGGGCCAGCAAGATGGATTGGCGGGTAATCACTCACTGCCAAGCCTAATGACCTAAGTTCAGTTCTAGGAAGTCACATAGTGGCAGGAGAGACTGACTCTCACAAGTTGTCCTCTGATTTCCACACATGCACTGTGGCAATACACATCCATATACACACAATAAATAAATGTAAAAACATTTTATGTTAATTAATTTGGGGGTGGTACTGGAGAATGAACCTGAGCTTCTAACAGGCTAGATTAGCACTCTACCATTGAGCCACATGCCCAGACTGTTGGAAGATCTTGCTGCCTAAGGTTGCAGTCCACCATGTCCGGACAGCTCTCTGAGCTCAGCACAAATGGAAGACTCCCTTCCCCCAGCAGCGGCTTCCTACTCTCTGCCTGACCTTATTTGGAGGCTGTCCCTGAGCTTGGATGCCTGACTTATCTTCAGTGTGACCTTTGACACAGTCCCCTGCAAATGCTCTTCCTCTGATACCCATATGATAATTGGATATTCTGTATGATGGGACTGTGCTGCCAAATGAAAATGATGCATATTCTATTAAGCACCTATTAAGCACCTATTAAGGTGATGTCCCAGCTACTGTCCCCATCCTGTTGTTCATTGTCAAATCCTGGGATTGGTAGCTGTATCATTTGTTGTCCAATCTCTGCATAATGGGAAAGTGCAGGGCTTGTCTCAAGTCCTGGCTAGAGTAGTCTGTGAGGCTGGATCATCTCAGCTAGCCATCTTGAAATTGTCCTGAGCAGTTTGTAGTCCAAAGCTGATCTTTAGGTGGTGTTTGTCAGTTTAATGACATTATAATAGTCCATGTGAAGTCATCATTGTGGGATCCCATCATCTTTTTAGAGACTTCAGAGATCGCATTAGGTCAGATTATTTCTTTTCTTGCTAATTTTTTCTAGGTAGTTCTCTCTTCTTCTTTCAAAGCTTATTTGTCCAAATGTCTTTAAATTCCTCAGGATGGTTGTTATTATTTTCCTGAAAAGACATAAACAAAACCCTTCCCCAACCCTAACTTTGGGGAATTTCCAATTCTAATCTTTATCAGTTTTGATTTATGGTTTCTCCTTGAATTTTTGTTTTATTTTGTAAAGCTGTTCTATCATCCAGAGTGGTGTGGTTTTTTACAATAGGCATTTGTAATTATTTAATTATTTAATTGCTCTGGGAAGGAGTTTCCTCTATGATGGCAGGAAAGAACTGAACCAAATTTGTCATGGTCTGAGAGAGGCCCCTCAGGGCATTTCCCAATGGCAAAGGCAAGGGATTACCTTGTTTGTCCCTTGTTGACCTACATTCATTAGTCCAATGTCTGCCTTTGCCACATCTTCTGCATAATCCAGAAGGGAGCGGCATTCTGTTGGGATTATTCCTTGAGAAAATGTTATTTCTAGGAACTCCCTGCTGTTTACAGTCCCTTTTTAGGTGATCTTGTTTACCACAATTTAAACATTTGACATTACTATTTTTCTTCAAACCTCTGGAAATCACCTCTCTTATCCAAGCATCATCATGGTCATGAGATTCAATATTCATTGTATCTCAAGTCCATTCCTCCAAAGGTGCTGATCTTGCCTTTAATGGCGTAATTACCATTTTGCATTGTGCATTAGCATTTTCAAAAGCCAGAGATTCAATTATTATTTGTCTAGCTTTTGAATTTGGTATCGTTCTATTTACTATTGAATTAATCTTTGTAAGAAATCAGTGAAGATTTCTTTTGGGCCCTGTATAACTTTTGTAAATGTCTCAATTTTTTTCCTACTTCTTCAATTCTGTCCCAAGCATTCAAGGCTGCTGTGTGGCATAAAGCCAGGGTGTGATCATCATATAAAGATTGTCTTTGTATATTAGCATAATCACTCTCTCCAAGAAGTTGATCTTGCAAAATTTCCATACTTCTAGCCCTACTTTGAGCTCAATGGTCTTAGCCTCATCCTTCCACCAGGTCCTCCATTGTAATTGGGGACCAGCCTCTAAGACTGCTGTAACCAAATCTCTCCAGTCTTGAGGGGTAATTCTATTACAAGTTGACCATGAGTTTAACATCTGCTTCACAAAAGGTGAATGCATACCATATGAGACTATCACTTCTTTGAATCTCCTCAAATCTAACATTTGCACAGGAGTCCATTCAGCTCTTACACAGTCTTGGGGATATCTATCATTTCGCAGTTCCTGTAAGGTTACTAGATAAATTAAGGTTGGCTGTTTAAAAGTCTTAGACTGTTTCTCTGTAACCTTACAATGCAATGTTGAAATTGGTATCTACTTCTGGCCATGGATCTGGGTTCCCACTTCTAGTCAAAGTGAAATAACAGGACTAAGTTCGTCTTCCCATTGAACACTGGGTAAGATTAGAGAGGAGATGATTTCAGACAAATGAAACAAATGGGGTGATTCCTCCAGGTACCCCAGCTTCTTGCCTTGATGGGTTCTCAGCTCTGGCACAGAATAGGCCCATAGGAGGGGCCCAAAAACTTCCTGAGTGGAGGAGGAGATGGAGCTGAGAGGCCAGGGACACCAGGGCACCTGGAGGCTGCAGGAAAAAGTGGTGATGAGAACAGAATTACACTGAAATAGACCCTGGGTCTGCAGAGGATGCCATCCATGCACTTAGTGGACTGTTGACTGGTACCTGTCACATGCTGCATGAGGCTCAGATCTGGTGTTGACAGAGGGTCAGGAATGATGCCTGTACCCAACATCCAGACTAGAAGATGTCACAGTTCATGGGGAACTGGATTGGCATGCAATAGGGGCTTCCCTGAGGAGGAAATGGCCAGCTTCAGTCTGAAAACTACTCAGACTCACTAGCACACCTTAAAACCAGAACTGGGGAGGACCAAGCTGCTTCAAAACAAATTAACTACATCCCAGAAAAAAGGCCCCTTGTTTGTAGCTATATAAAAAGATCCCAGAACCCAAAAAGTAAAGTCAACATTGCTCATTGCCCCATAATACACTCCGGCCAGGTATGAGAGGAGACAAGCAAACCAACATGAAATTGTAAACCAGTAAGAAAGTGGATCTGTCAAAATGACAGAGTGGCAGCCCACAGAATGGGAAACGATCTTCACCAAACCCAAATCTGACAGAGGGCTAATATCCAAAACATATAAAGAATTTAAGAAACTAGACATCAAAAAACCAAATAATCCAATTTTTAAATGGGGTACAGATCTAAATAGAGAATGCTCAACAGAGGAATCTCAAATAGTCGAGAAACACTTAAGGAGATGTTCAACATCCTTAGCCATGAGGAAAATGCCAATCAAAATGACACTGAGATTCCATCTTATGCCTGTCAGAATGACTAAGATCAAAAACACAAGTGGCAGCTCATGCTGGAGAGGATATGGAGCAAGGAGAGCTCTCCTCCACTGCTGGTGGGAGTGCAAACTTGTACAGCAGTTTTGGAAATCAATATGGTGGTTTTTCAGAAAATTAGCAATCAGTCTACCTCAAGACCCAGCTATATCACTCCTGGGCATAAACCCAAAGGATGCTCTACCATACAACAAGGACATTTCCTCAACTATGTTCATAGTAGCTTTAATTGTAATAGCCAGAAACTGGAAACAACCTAGATGTCCCTCAACCAAAGAATGGATAAAGAAAATGTGGTACACAATGGAGTATTTACTCAGCTGTTAAAAACAATGACATCAGGAAATTTGCCGGCCAATGGATGGAACTAGAAAAAATTATCCTGAATGAGGTAAGCCAGAACCAGAAAGACAAACATGGTATGTACTCACTCATAAGTGGATACCAGATGTAAAACAAAGTTGAACCATGGTGTGATCAGTGACAGATTCAGAAAAGCTAAGTAACAAGGAGAGCTGGGGAGTGGGTGGGTGGAGTATGACATTGCCAGTGATTGAGGAGGCACCTGGAAAGGGGGTGGGGATGGGAACAGGAGGGATTAGGTCAGGGTGGGGGATGGAGGGAGAGAGTACTGGGAAAGACAACTGGAATCTGGGGGCATCTCTGGGATGAGCTAGAAACCTAGTGGAATGGAAACGCCCAGGAATGTATGAGGGTGAGTGTGGTGATATTTTATTTGTGCACCCCAATAAAGCTTATCTGAAGATCAGAGAAAAAAGCCAGCCACTATATTAAACACAGAAGTCAGGCAGTGGTAGCACACGCCTTTAATCCTAGCATTCAGGAGGCAGAGATTCATAGGATCTCTGTGAATTCAAGGCCACACTGGGAACAGAGCCAGGCATGGTGGCACACACCTTTAATCCCAGCACTAACCATAGAGGTCTGGAGGTCTGTACAGACAGGAAGTGATGTAGCTGGGCAGAGAGAGGAAGCAAGAGGGCAGGAACAGAAAGGATATAGGCATGGGTATACAGGAAATAGGTCTCTCTTTAGGCTGAGGATTTCTAGCGGTAAGAAAGTGGCTGGCTTCTTTTTGCTTCCCTGATCTCTCAGTTTTCACTCCAATATCTGGCTCTGGTTTTTTTTATTATTATTAATAAGGCCATCTAGCAATTCGTCTTACAGGTGACCTTAGCTAAGACTCCTAGCAATAGGGGACACTGGGCCTGAACTGGTCATCTCCTGTAACCAGGCAAGACTTCTAGTGGAGGGACTAGGAAAACAATCCAGCCACAAACCCTTCAACCTGTGTTTTGCCCTCCCTATAAGATGTGTTGGGGTAAAGGTGGTGCAGAAATTGTGGGAGTGGCCAACCAATGGCTGGCCCAGCTGGAGACCCATACCCTGAGGGGGAACTCACTCCTCAGGGTCAGGACCCAGAGGTGGGATACCCGAGACCTAGGATAGAACCAAACATGACTGAGAAAAAAAAAGTCAATGAATGATTCCTAATGATATCCTGCTGTCCTCAGATTGGTGCCTGCCCAATTGTTATCAGAGAGGCTTCATCCAGCAACTGATGGAAACAGAAGCAGAGACCCACAGTCAAACATTAGGCCAAGCTCAGGGAATCCTGTGGAAGAGGCAGAGGAAAGATTGTGCTTTGTAGAATGTTACTTTAAGATGTTACTTCTGTCTATGTTGCATTTGTTTAACTGTGTGAAGCTGTGTTACTGTGTCTGTCTAGACCACCTGATGGTCTAATAAAGAGCTAAACAGCCAATACTGAGTCAGGAGAAAGGATGGGTGGGGCTGGCAGGCAGAGAGAATATATAGAAGGAGAAACCTGGGCAGAGAGAAGATCTAGGAGTGAGAGAAGGATCCTGTTTCTTCATTTCCTCATTGCCCCAGTCTCTGTCTCTCTGTGTCTCTGTCTCTGTCTCTGTCTCTGTCTCTGTCTCTCGGTCGTGTGTGTGTGTGTGTGTGTGTGTGTGTGTGTGTATCTGTGTGTCTAAGACAGGCACTGAGGCAGCACCCAATGACCTGCAGTACCAAAAATAGACACCAGAGAGAGCAAGAGACCACAAGCTTCTGCATGGGGGGGGGGAAGTGTGAGGGATTGACTTTCCCCCCTTCTTCTGATGTTGTTTGATGTTGTTGGGGTGGAGGGGTTCCCTTCTCATCACAGAGGACCCCCAATGTTAACATGTCAAAACATAAGAAAATATGGAAAATAAAAAGGCATGATTAATACAAACTCATGAAGTCAATTTCAAAATTAGATTTATTTAGTCCTTGATATCAAACCTAGAAATACATATTTCACATACTATAGACGGCTCTTTTCTGTTTTACCAGGCATGGTGGCACATGCCTGTAGTCCCAAGACTCGGGAGGCGGAGGCAAGAGGACCACTGGTTTTGGATTAACCTGGGTTACATAGCTAGACAGTGTCTCAAAAAAAGGAACAAATGAAAACTTACTGTTTTAATACCATGTTGATGTTTTACTAGAACGCTTTATTACTTCTGTTTTATTTAGAACATGATGCTGTATTTTGACATCAGCATACATCAATATTATATAATGAACAAAGTTTGAATACTATGAACTTTTTTTCTACGGAGAAGAAATCAGCAGATGTAACTTATTCCCCCTTTAAAAAAAAAAACAGTTTTTTTTCTCAGGAGCTTTGTTTTTGTTTTGGGTTTTTTTTTTATTTTTTGGTTTTTCAAGACAGGGTTTCTCTGTGTAGCTTTGTGCCTTTCCTGGAACTCACTTTGTAGCCCAGGCTGGCCTCGAACTCACAGAGATCCGCCTGCCTCTACCTCCCGAGAGCTGGGATTAAAGGCGTGTGCCACCACCGCCTGGCTTTCTCAGGAGCTCTTAAGAACACTTGAGACTCTTCCAGAAGATCCAAGTTCTGTTCCCAGTTCCCAAGTCTGACAACTCACAACTACTTTTAATTCCAGCAGCAGGGATCCAACACCCTCTTCTGACCTCCTTGGACATTTGTACACATAGGGAATATGCTCACACAGACACATGCACATGCACAGAACTGAAAGTTTTAAAATAATTTTAAAAAGCATTAATCTCCCCAAAGCTATCACAAGCCCCCTGAGTTCATCTTTTTCTTGTATTTCTTGGCTCTGCCTGAAGGTACCTCACTCAGGGTTGGGGCTGAGGGTTTTGGCCTTAAGAGTGCGGGCTCCCTGGATAAAGAAAAATATAAGGGGAAAAATAAAGTGTAGGGTCCTATCTATGGCTTGTAATTTCACACACAGGCAATCTAGAGCAGTGGTTCTCAACCTGTGGGTCATGACCCCTTTGGGTTTATATATTAGATATCCCGCATATCAGATATTTACATTATAATTAATAACAGTGGCAAAAATACAGTTATGGAGTAGCAATGAAAGAATGTTATGGTTGGAGTCATCACAACATGAAGACCTGTATTAAAGGATCTCACCATTAGGAAGGTTGAGAACCGCTGGGCTAGAGGGAGTCCACCTCCAAAACACGTTTGTACTTCTGGAAACAGCAATGGGGCTTCGTGCTCATTACTGTGGTGGCAAGACATGGTTGGGTGTGTGGCCAGGCTGCTCCCTGCTTTTACCCCACCCTTCCTTCCCTTCAAAGGGGATTCCTGCTCACTTGAAGATGCAACGTGTAGCCGGGCGGTGGTGGCGGCGCATGCCTTTAATCCCAGCACTCGGGAGGCAGAGGCAGGCGGATCTCTGTGAGTTCGAGGCCAGCCTGGTCTCCAAAGCAAGTTCCAGGAAAGGCACCAAAACTACACAGAGAAACCCTGTCTCAAAAAAAAAAAAAAAAAGATGCAAAGTGTCTAACTCTAACCAATAAAAGACCAAATGACAAACTGGGCGTTGGTGGCGCACACCTTTAATCCCAGCACGTGGGAGGCAGAGGCAGGCGGATCTCTGTGAGTTCGAGGCCAGCCTGATCTACAAAGTGAGTTCCAGGACAACTAGGGCTACACAGAGAAACACTGTCTCAAAAAACAAAAACAAACAAACAACAACAAAGACCAAATGACAGCAACAATGGCCAAAACAACAATTGCCTCTCACAGGCTGCTCTGAGGGCCACTGAGACATCATCAAAAGGGGCAAGTGGGGCTTCCCAGAAAGCCGTTGGGAAATTCTCTTTGCCTTTCCTCTCCTCACCTGGGATGCTACAAGATGGCTGGTGCCTCAGCAACCACCTTGGAAACACTAGGATCAGTGTGTATTCCTGGGGGCATGAGAAGCCTGGAAGGAATCTCAATTCTAGCTTTGGATTTCTACTCTGGATTTGTCATTATAGAAATAGTGATGCTCATAAACTCTTAGGTTGTTTAGCTCGATATCATTAGGATTTTCTGTTCCCCACAGCTGAGATGCCTCTTCTAATAACAGTAAAAATCTATTCTAATTTCTGGATGTTTTTCTTTTCTAGAAATGGTCTGAGTTGGTGAGTGGGAGGAGGCAGGGTAGACGAGACATCCGAGGTCAGGCTTCGTGTCTTTCTATCTTGGATATCCAAACGCCAAGTTGGCACTCCCCATGCTAAGAGGACTTTAAGCCACTGTTGAGGAACCTTGTCATGGCCTCCTTCATGTCCTTGTTCCTCAGGCTGTAGATGAAGGGGTTCAGCATGGGGGTCACCACAGTGTACATGATGGTGGCCACTGTGTCCTGGGTGGAGAAGGAGTCTGGGGGCCGTATATAGATTCCCAGAACTGTCCCATAGAACAGGGTGACCACGGACAGGTGTGAGCTACATGTGGAAAATGCCTTGTGCCTGCCCTTGGCAGAGGGTATCTGGAGGACTGCTATAGTGATTCGGACATAAGAGACCACGATGAGAATGCAGGGAGCCACAAAGAGGACCACGGCCCCCAGGAAGACACGTTGATTGACTCGTGTGTCTGAGCAGGCCAACTTCATGAGCAGGTAAGCATCGCAGTAGAAGTGAGAGATCTCGGGAAGCAGAGAGCAGAAGGTCAGTCTGCTCATGAGGAGAGTGTGCACCAGGGAGATGAGGCCAGAGCACACCCACACGGTGGCTGCCAGCCCCACACAGAGCTGGGGGGTTATGATGGTGCAGTACTGTAGCGGGTAGCAGATGGCCACGAATCTGTCCAGGGCCATGGCAGCCAGCAGAAAGGTGTCCACATTGGCAAAGGAGATTAGAAAGTACATCTGAGTCAGGCAGTGGGCATAAGAGATAGTTTGTGTTCCAGCCACGTGGCTGGCCAGGAGCCTGGGGATGAGATTGGTGGTGAAGCAGATGTCAACAAGGGAAAGGTTGGCCAGGAAGAAGTACATGGGGGTGTGCAGGCGGGGGTCAGAGCTGATGGCCAGGAGGATGAGAGTGTTCCCAGTCAGTGTGACCAGGTACATGCACAGGAAGGCCCAGAAGAGGATTCGCTGCTGCCCCGGGTCATTGGTGATGCCAAGCAGGAGAAACTCGCTGACTCCTGTCTCATTCTTGAACATCTCACAGGGGCTCAGGCTCCTGGTGGGGTAGGCTGAACAGCAGGAACTCCTCACTGTGTGTTCAGAATCAGATCACAGATCATATGTAGGACCTTTCTACCAGAACTCTGTGTGTGTGTGTGTGTGTGTGTGTGTGTGTGTGTGTGTCTGTCTGTCTGTCTGTCTGTCCAGAAGAAGGCATCGTATTCCCTGGAGCTGGGGTTACAGGTGGTTGTGAGCCATATGTGGATGCTAAGAAGTGAACTTGGGTTCTCTGGAAGATACACACGTGCTCATACCCACTGTGTCTTCTCTCTAGACCCCCCTCCCCTTATGTATTTGTTTGGTTTTTGAGGCAAAGTCTCTTGCTGGCCTAGAAGTTGCCAATTCTATTCAGCTGGCTTACAGGTGAACCCCAGCAATCCTCCTGTCTCTGCCTTCCCAGCACTGAGATTGCAAGCCTGCCCAGCTTTGATTATTTGTTCATTTAATGTGAATTCTGGACATCAAGCTCAGGTTCTTGTGCTTAGACAGCAAGCACTACCTACTGAGCCATCTCTCTAGCCCATAATAACCACCTTTTAATCAAGTTCAATTGCACTAGAGATCACATGCAATTTTTCCTAATTCCTATCTTATAAAATGAGTTCTTTCCTTGTGCCCATTCTTCAGATGAAGTTGTTGAGGCGTATACCAAGGGACTGGTGCATGGGCAAAGGACTTCAAATCCAACATGGTCTGACCCCAGAGCTGGGCTTTCTCTGGCATGCTTGAAGCACCCTGTTGAATTGGTTCTCAGATGCTATGTGCTGAGGGCAAGGACTATGCACCAAGGCTTTGACCCGCACACAGTGAACCCCTCTTACCCTGCAGTGTCGAAACACGGTCAAAAGAATGACACATAGTGAACAATGCCTTGGAGAGGTATGGGAGAGGCTCCAGGGAAAAGGCAGAGGGCCTTTTACCTTAAAGGTGTTCTGTTCCCTGGATTGTTCTTGGGTATGATTTCATGCCTCCTGCGACAAACATTTACATTCAATTTGTAAAACACGTTTACTCTTGCTGGATGTCAGAATATAGCTCTAGAACCCAATCTGCTCAGTGTACCCTGAGTCTGGATTCTGCCTCTGCCTTGCTTCCATGCTTTCCCAGATAGAATCTACAGTACATGCCAGTCAATTGTGTTTAAATTGGTCTGTCTGAGAAAGTTTTGGGAAAGGACTGCTCTGTCGATACTTAGTATGTGCTTACTGGGTTTATTTACATGTTTTTCTGATCATGTTTTTCTGAACTCAAACAACCTTCCTTGGATCATTGCTTTCTTTGTTATATTTGTGTGTAAAAGCACACTGAACTGAAGTAAGGTTGTCTGCAGCATTAGACTGTAGGCTGGTGAAAGTCAACACCGCAGCAGCCATGGAGTGCAGGGACACCAGGAAACGAGCCTGGCCTCAAAGCACCCGCAGCAAGAAGGGAGAGCACAGTAGGAACATGCTGGCAAACATTTCCAGAATCTTCAGACGGAGTGTGTGGCTAGCTCGGGAACCCAGGACAGGAAGGAAGCAGAATGGGTTATGTGTGGGAGGGACTCCAAGCCCTTTTCTGGCTTCCAAAAGCACCCGCCTGCAAATATGCTCCACACACAGTTTTTTTTTTAAAGGAAATAAAATTGACATTTAAAGCATGAGATGCATTCCTACATAGTGAGAATTGAGAGCTGACCCGGACATTGTTCAGCCAGTGCCAATGTTGACAAGTCCAAGGTCATTGGTCTGTAGGAGTTTCTGCCGTGATACCCTGAAGGAGGATGGCATGTAGAGACTCCAAGTAACCCAAGGACTGTGACTACTGAGACCAGAGGTAGGTAAACTGGTTTCTACCAGCCAGACCTGGCCTCTAGGTGTGTTTTCTTTGAGCCTGTGTCTGGACTGTTCCATGAAGGACTATATGTTGTGGTCATGGTTTCCAGGGTGATCTGCTGAAAAGTGATGGAAATTTGAAGAAGCAGGGCCTGAGACTTGAGTCATGTCTAGGCTGGTTAAGAGCACTGGCTGCCCTTGGTAGCTTACAACAGTATGTATCTCCAGTTCTAGAAGATGTGATGTCCCCTTCTGGGTCCCATGCATACTTCACACAGGTGGTACACTACATACATGCAGGTAAAAACTTATACATACAAAAAACAGATAGATAGATAGATAGATAGATAGATAGATAGATAGATAAATAGATAGATAGATAGATAGACATATAGATGATAGATAGATGATAGATGGTAGATAGATGATAGATAGATAGATGATAGATAGATAGATAGATGATAGATAGATAGATGATAGATAGATGATAGATGGTAGATAGATGATAGATAGATAGATAGATAGATAGACAGATAGATAGATAAACAGACAGATAGATGATAGATAGATAGATAGATAGATAGATGATAGATAGATAGATGATAGATAGATGATAGATAGATAGATAGATAGATAGATAGATAGATAGATAGATAGATAGCATTTTTTGAAGTTGGACTGCTGATAGGTCTTCTGGTCACTGGATGTGTATTTGAGGTGGCCCTAACCCTCCCTCTCTTTCTTGTCCTGGCCACAACATGCATGATTTTGTTACGTCACACACTTCTACCACCATGTGCTGCCTCACCACAGGCCACAAGCAAAGGAGCCAATTGACTCTGGACTGAAACCCCTCTAAAACTGTGAGACAAAATCAACCTTCCATCTCTATGAGTTGATTGCCTCAGATGTTAGTTACAGTAATGGAAGCTGGTGAACATCTTCGATGTTCTGCAAAACATTTCACACTGGTTAATAGTTAAAATATGCACGGGAAATCTGGATTTCTGACCCTTGGGAAATCTTAAGCCCTGGAACATTCACACACTCATTCTCATAGGACATCAATCAGTCAGGAAAATGAAAGAGCTAATAATCAATGAACAGCCAGTATGCTTTAGAAAATGCTCTGTGATTGCTCTCTATACTGATTTCCTTTGTGTCTCTAAGATCCTTCCTCTGTAGGAGATTATGAGTGTCCCCGGGAGACTGGGAGGCACAGCAAAGGTAGAGGACTCCCCAAGCAGCAGAGATAATACCCTCTGCTCCAGGTAGTCGGTTCCGATCACCAAGGTCCCCTTCTATTCTAGTCCTGAAATCACTGGGGGAAACGTCTACCATCTACACAGTTCCCACCTGTTAGCCTGGCGCTCCAGGTGGTGGAGACACTGAGGCAGTTCTGAAAGCTGAGATGGAGACAGTGTTCTGTCTGTTACAGAAAGATGATTTTAGATGCAGACCATTCAATTCTATCACTTGAAACAGAAATGAAATGTAAGGGAGTCTTAGTGTTTGGTTTTTCGAGACAAGGTCTCATTTAGCCCAGGCTGGCCTTGAACTTGCTATTAGCTGAAGGTAACCCTGAACTTCTGATCCTTCTGCCTCTACCTCCAGGTACTGAGATTACAGCCATGGGCCAACACTCCCATCTTAGAGTTTGAATTCTTAAAGGATATCTTTTACTTTCATTCAGGTTCAAAGTAAAATGGCAGAAGCAAGGGGTTCTCACCCAGTTGCTCACTCAGGCATCAAGCAGGTGCACATGAAGTATGCTGTTTGGTCCCTGTCAGACCACCAGATAATACAGGACCAGACCCTGCCCCCTGGTGACACGACTGTATTCCAGAAAGCGCCAAAGAGGCACACAACTGACATGTTGCAAGGCAAGGGTGATGGGCTTGGGCTGCAGCTCAGTTAGTAGAGTGTTTGCCTAGCCTCCATGAAGTTCTGGCTTTGATCCCCAGCACAGCACAAACCAGGAACACATCTGTGATTCCTGCACTCTGGAGATGGAGGAAGAGTTTGAGGCCAGCCTGGGAGCATATGAGACCTTGTCTCAAAAAGACACACACATATATATACAGGCATACTGGAAGAAGGATGGAGAGACAGACAAAAGGAAAGACAGGCGGACAGACAGAGAAAGAAAGAAAGAAAAAAAGAAAGAAAGAAAGAAAGAAAGAAAGAAAGAAAGAAAGAAAGAAAAAGAAAGAGAGAGAGAGAGGGAGGGAGGGAGGGAGGGAGGGAGGGAGGGAGGAAGGAAGGAAGGAAGGAAGGAAGGAAGGAAGGAAGGAAGGAACTCTTGAAAGGCAGGCAAGGGGGAGGTAATTGAGATGTGTGAAAAATTCACAAAGAGTCTTAGGTAAAAGGTGCTTGGCTTATGAGGGGAAATGTGTGGAGAATATTACACAATACAAACAATTGACAGTCAGGGAGCCTGTACAGGTCTGACCTAGGTCCTCTGCATATATGATACAGTTTCTTAGCTTGATGTTCTTGTGGAACTCCCAACAATGGGAGCTTGTGGATGTCTCTGACTCTTTAGCCTACTTTTGGGACATTTTTCCTCCTACAGGGTTGCCACATCGAGCCTTGATATGAAGGGATGTGTCTAGTCTTATTGTAACTTATGCCTTGTTTGGTTGATATCCCTGGGAGGTCTACCCTTTCCTGAAGGGAAACAGAGGAGAAGTAGATCCAGGGGAGAGGGAAGATTTGGGGAGCAGGGACTGGGAGGAGAGGAGGGAGGGGAAACTGAGGTCAGGATGTAATATATGAGAGAATAAATAAAAAACAAAAAGTTAGAAAAATATTTTCTTTTAAAGTCAGTATTGCCTTCCATCATCTAACAATCTCAAGAGAAATATTAGTACCCTTTCTGGTTGGTCAAGACCTTGTTCTTTGAGCGGACCCCTCTCCAGCTGTCCACATCCCATCCTCAGCACACTGCAACTCCAGAGGGAATCGAGGCAGACAAAGACAGAGGAGACTGGTGCCCCTGACCCCACCCTGGCTCCTGCTTAATCTAGAAATGGATCGGATTCTTGAGCAGATGACTCTTCTCAGTTTCCCCTCGACCTGGTCTGGGTGACAATAGTGAGCAGCGGAAGAGGAGGGTGAGAGAGAGGTATCTGGAAGACCAAGGGGACAGTTCAGTGATTAAGTACTGGTCTCCATGAGCAAGGCACTGGGTTTGAGTTTAGCACCACAAAAGATCAGCATATGAAAGAAACCAAGGGCAGATAACACACCAAGGCTGACATGTAGCATGTGCCCAAAACACCCATGCTTTGTGCAAATGTCCCATTTTACTGGGCATCCCTGTGCCTTTGAGCTTTCTCCAGTCCTAGCCAATCCCCCGCCCGCCTAGAAATGACTTTCTCCTTCTCCAGACCGTCTCCTCTTCTGATACTATGCACATGTGTCTGTCCATATTTTTGTACAAGGACATAGGAACCTGGACATCCCAGGCTCAATACCCAGTCCATTCCTATAACATGCTGGCCTCAGACCTACGTGTCATAGGTGACAGAGCAACTCTCCAATTCCAGCTGCCCTCTTCTGACCCAACTGCCTGAGCTGGTCTGAACTCCTTTCCCTGGGTTCTGGCCCTGGCATCCTATCCTCTCTCTAGAAGCAAACTGAAGTTCTGTGACTGCCCACCTGAGCAGAGGAGATTGGCAGGGGCCCTGGTAGGTGACATGAGTGGTTCCACCTGCCAGCCCTGGAACTTGCCACCTGCCTTGCTGAAACCTATATGATGATTCGACCACATGGCTCCCATCAGGAGTGGGATCCTCCATCTCCCCAAAGTGGTCTGCTTCCTTTCCACTCAGATGTTCAACACCTCTGTAGATTGGGGCTTAGCATGGCTCTGAGGTCCTATGTGGGGTGGTTTGAAGAACACTTTACAAAGTCACTGTGCAGAAGGCAGTAATTCCAGGGGAACTTGGGGAGTGTGGGATCTGCAGTTACCTGAGTGAGAGTGTATGTAACAGGGCCATTCCACCAGTTCCAGACATGATCAAATATGCACTTTCTACCTGTCATAGAGTTCACTGCTGAGGCACAGTACTCTCAAGCCACAATGAGACAACATCCAAAATATTATCCAGACAACCAAACTGTATCAAGATTTCCCTTGCATATCAATTCCTTACCTTCTTCAGGCCTGACTGTTGCCAGATAGGAGAGTAGGTGCCATGAAACTGTGAGCAACTGAACCAAAAGCTGACCAACAATGGCCACCTCTGTGTAGGTAGCAGCCCCTCTTTTCTCACTCTTCTGTGGTGAGAGTGCCGTACCTGGGCTCCTGGGTGGCACAGTTTGTCTTCCTCTGGGCTGGAACAGTTTCATTTCATGCATGTTGGTAGTTTTATAATGTCTAGCACGGAGAGAACCCCCAAAGTGCCTTATTACAGGCTATTCAGGAGGGAGTTTGCCTTGCTTCCTCTGACTCTCCAAGGCAGTGATTCTCAACCTGTGGGTCATGACCCCTTAGGGTTTGCATATCAGATATTCATATTGCAATTCATAACAGTAGCAAAATTACAGTTATGAAGTAGCAACGAAATAACATTATGGTTGGGAGTCACTACAACATGAGGGACTGTGTTAAAGAGTTACAGTATTAGAAGTTGAGAACCACGGCCCTAAGGGCTAACGAAGGAAGGGGAACATTGTTCCTACTGCAGGTCTATGGTGTGCATTTTCTGTGGGAATCTACTGGACCCCAGGGGATTCACTGAAGTTGCTGGCCGCATCTTTTCTAAGTGGTCTCTGCCCATTTCTATTCTTATCAAAGGATGAGAGATATGAGAAGCAGAGATCCTAATTGGCAACAGACATAACTAGATTATATTCAGAATTTATTTTTTTGAAGTTGATTGAAATGTCAAAAAAAAGTGTTGGAGATTGGACTGACACACAAGAGGTAGAGAATTCTGGGAAAGGGTCTCTGTCCCAGGTGCAGCTCTGCATCTGTGTGTCTTCTCATTGCCGTGACAGAATGTCTGGCAAAGGTCCTTGAGGAAGTGTTTGTTTTGACTCATGGTTTGACGGGACACAGTCCACTGCAGTGAGAGGAAATGGTGGTGGCCGTGTGAGGCAGCCAGTCACATTGCATCTGCAGCCCGGAAACAGAGGGAGGTGAATGCTGGTGTCCATTCCACTTTCTGCCCAGATACAACAGTGTCTGGGGAACTGTGCAGAGCGAGGGACAGCCATCTGTTTCGACAACCACTCAGGTAAAGCCAAACGTTTCTCCTGATGTCAGTGGTTGGCAAACAGTTGGCCCCAAAGGCTTATCAGTACTGGACAGAAACGGTCTATATGGTGCTCCCAGAAGTCTAGGCTGAGGGAAAGGGGGCTTTTGGACCAGGCCTGAAGTCTACTAATTCAGGCCCTAGAGAAAAAATTGCCAGGCTCCTTTGTGGAGGCTTTGTGTGTGCCCACATCTTTTTAAAGTTTCTTTTCTTTTTTTCTTTTTTTTTTAATTAGTGATTACCTGGACAGAATTATGGGTTTCACTATGACAATTTCAAAAATGTACGTAATACATTTTGATCATATTCACTCTTTTACTCCTTCCAAGCAGATTTTCTCCATGACAAATGATGACTTTTCTCAGAGGGGAGAGGTGGAGTGGTTGTGTTTTTTCCTTTTGACTCATTGCCCTTTGATAAGCCCGCAGACTTCCCGTTCCCATCCTCCTGTTTAATTAATTTACTATGGTAGGGTGGGGCACATGTGTGGCACAGAGCACATGTGGAGGTCAGAGGACACTTTTGGGCATCTGTTCTCTCTCTCCATTGTGTGACCCGGGGATCCAGCCAAGTGGTCAGGTTACACGGCAGACCGCCTCACCAGCCCCCTATCCTTCTCTTTATACACAATTTCCATTGAGGGGCAGAGATGGGGAGTTTGGCTACTTATAACTAAGCAGAGATTGACAGGAGTACTGTCTGGACATGAGGCAAGACAGTGGAAAGCAACCTTGTGGACTCTTAGTCCTCAGGTGTGGAATACAAGAGTCTCACGTCAAAGACACTAGTACCATAAGCCAAATGAACTCAGAGTTGGAATTGAAGTTCTGGCTTCCAGTTCGGATCTGACCATTAACTTATGTCCCTATGTCCCTACGGTGCTATAGTAATGCTGGACACTTCAGCTTTAAGATAATCTCTGCTTCCAGCAGAGACTTGAAGGGACACTAAGGATTCCATCTGTTGCTTATTCCCGTATTGTACCTGTGCTCAGTAGTGAAACACCACAAAGTCAGGTTGTGTGTATTTGGGGGAGCTCAGCAAGAGCCATATCCTGAGCTGTGATGGGCGATGAGATACAGGAAGAGTCACCTGAGCAGCAATGCACTGTGATCTGTTGCGGCTTGCGTCCTGGAGCCCTGACTAGGGGTGATGAGGCAAGGAAAAAAGGACAGATACATATAAAAGAAAGCTAGGATCAGGTGAGGGTGCTCACCCTCATGGAGGGCACCTACTAACCATCACAAACCAGAACCTCAGTGTGTTTATTATGCACAACCCAAGGGGAGGGGTTAGCTAGTCTCCCTGGGAGGTCTCTGTAGTTGAGCAGTCTCAGGCTGTAAACACGCTGGAGGAGAAAGCTGTAGTTGCTAATCTTTGCACACCCACTCACTCACTTACACTTAGATTCCTAAGGAAAGCTTTGCCATCCCTATTGAGCCTTACCTGCCAATCTCATAGGGCTGAGGTATTGGAGACCTTCACATGGCTGTCCCTGTGTCAACAATACACCTTCACCCAGGGTTTTCTCTGCGCCCTACAGCAGTAAAGAAACCCGACAGTAGAGACGATGATTCTATAATTAACAGATCATAGTTGTTCAGATCCAGACAAACTAGCCTTTCTAGGTCAGTCATGAGGAAAACTGAGGCCTTCGGGAACCTGAAACTCTGAAGAGGATCAGCTATAAAGTCTTCTGAAGTTTCCTTGCTCACTGTGTAGACAGTTGCTGGATCTTTCCCCAAAGAAATAATTTCAAATATGTCCAAACTTCAACTCTTCTTGCGTGGAAAGTGAGAGCTTTAAAACCAAGCCTTTAAAGACATAACAAATTACTGGTTTGGGAACAATAATCTCTTGTCAACCTCAGATTGAAAAGGGTGACCATGACCACATAGCCCTAATTCCAGGAATGATCAGTGGGCTGTAGGCCTAGCAACATGGGGTTCTCTGTAAAGATGAACAAATTCATGATGTCCAAGAATTCTCTCAGTTCTAAAATTTTCAAATACTAAAATCTAAGAAATATCTTCCTCAGGGCTCCTTTGATGTCACGATTCCTCAGGCTGTAGATGAAGGGATTGACCATGGGTGTCACCACTGTGAAGATGACAGTAGCCACTGTGTCCTGTACTGTGTAGGTGGATGAAGGGTGCATATAAATGCCCAAGATTGACCCGTAGAAAAGGGAGACCACGGTGAGGTGAGATCCACATGTGGACAGGGCTTTTCTTACTCCGTGGGCAGATTGTAACTTCAGAACCTTAGAGAAGATGTAGGCATAGGAAACAATAATGCATGTAAATGGTGTCAGAAATACCAGCCCACCAATGGTGAAGACCATCAGGTCATTAATAAAGGTGTCAGAACAAGAGAGCTTCATGATAGGGTAAGGGTCACAGAAGAAGTGGTGCACTGCATTGTGGGAGCAGAAGGTGAGTCGAACCATGAGAAGAGTGTGCAAGAGAGCATGCAGGTTTGTGATGACCCATGATATGACCACCAGAAGAACACAGAGTCTGGGCCTCATCATCATGGTATAGTGGAGTGGGTGACAAATGGCCACATAACGATCATAGGCCATCACACTCAGTAGAAACCCATCCATGTTGCTGAATGCTATGAAGAAATAGATCTGGATCATACACTCTACGTAAGAGATGGACTTGCTTCCCACCATGTGATTCACCAGTGCCTTGGGGACAGTGACAGATGGAGCACTAATGTCAACACTGGAGAGGTTGGCCAGGAAGAAGTACATGGGTGTGTGGAGATGAGGGTCACAGCTGATGGCCAGCATGATAAGAAGGTTGCCAGAGATGGTGACCAGGTACATCCACAAGAACATCCCAAACACAATCTCTTCTTTCTCTGATTGTCCAGTGAGTCCCAGGAGGAGGAATTCTGTGACCATTGTCTGATTGTCCCCATCCATGTCTGTGGAGAACAGTTTTATCATGCAGCCAGATCAGTTGCTAACATTTGAGCAAAAACGTATCATTTGAAACAGTTCAGTGATAGGTTGAGAATGTACTAAAACTGAATTGTCTCTTTTGGAATCTTAAACAAAATCCTGGTTAGTTTCAACGTGTTTTATTTATGAGTGGCTGTAGTTTTGTAAACTACTCCTACTGTCTTATTCCAAACTTGTTTGCTTTCTTTCACAATATTTAAATTTAGTCTAACAATTGAGGTAATATAATTCACCTTATGGATAAAGAAACCTATTGGATGGGTCATGTAATTAATCAATTGCATATTAGAAAGGAGAAGTCAAGATAATCTTGTGATCTTCCTTTTACTATATAAACACACACATGTATGTATATCTATTTGCTCAAGCTATATGTTTTTTTGAGACAGGATATTGCTATGGCACCCAGGCTGGTCTTGATACCATGGACTCAAGCTATCCTCCTCTATTAGGCTACTCAGCACTGGGGGCTACGGGTTTAAGGACCCATATGGCTATCTTTATGCTGTATTTCATACAGTTGTCATTTGTTGACAGTTTAACCACATGGCAAATTGTTTATTAGATGCTGTCTATAAATGTGCAGATAGTGTTTGAGGCTCTGCTATATTCTCAGACTTTGGAATGTTCCTGGGCTTTGATAGGTCTGTCTAGTGGCTCTAAACTCTCAGCATTTTATCTGCCGCAGAGCTGTTTTCCCCCTAGTCCACTGTGGCTGGTCCACTACTCCAGCTGTGTACCAGCTCCTCCAACTTCTACATCCCAAGAAGAAGAACAGGTATAATCGTATGAATTATTTTTTAAGGATTTATTTTATTTTTTTAATCATGTGTGTCTCTGTGTGAGTGTGTGCAAGTGAGTGTATGTGCTTATGGAGCCAGAAGAGGGTATTGGATGCCCTGGATTGTTGTGAGCCACCTAACATGGGTGCTGGGAACTGAACTTGGGTCTTCTGCAAGAGCAGTGCATGCTCCTAACTGCTGAGCCATCCCTACAGCCCCTGGATTATTTCTTTCTGGAAGAAAGAGCGTTACTGACTGCCAAAGAGAAAATCCATGCAGTGTATTTAAAAGCTACTCCCAACAGAAAAGATATCCATAGACAGGGACAGGTAAAGTAAGACTACAGCATCCTTGAGAGAATTATTCAGCAGGAAAGGAGAGGAAATGTTTTTATCTAGAGATCAAAGGAGTTGGAAGGAGAAAAAAAAAGATGGGGCAGAGAGAAGTATAGAGAAAACCCTTGGCAAAGATTGGCTGAAGATTTACGGATTGTGGAGACAACGAGGTGCCTATTACTGTGAGTGAAATCAGTGAAAACAGGAGTACAGTGCAGAGATGTGAGCGCATCTTACCTGGACCAACTTCTAAAACCAAGGTAGATAGCTAGAAGAATGGCATCTGTGTGCTTGAGCACATTCCTTATGTGATCAGAGATCACAGTGGATGGACATACAAAAACAAACAGCAAGGCAGGGATTTGGAGCATCTTACCCAGATACTTTTAGTGTGAGCTCTCGCCCTCTCTCTCTCTCTCTCTCTCTCTCTCTCTCTCTCTCTCTCTCTCTCCCTCTCCCATCCTCTCTTTTCTTCTCTTCACCCATCTTCCCCCGCATCCCTCCCACCTCTTGGTTGTGTACATCTGGCCAAGATTCTCAGTAAACTTCAGTCTCTGTGCTTCGCCCAGCTAGCCCTAAGTTGCCCAACTTCCTCTTCCCATCTAGAACTTTGTCTTGCAGAGAGACTGCCCTGTTCCTGATGGGTAGCCCATCTTGACCAAGAAAGGTTTGAGTGTCAACCAAGAAGCTTTCCCTGTGATCCTGGACCTGTTTTCCCCATCGGTGACCCTGTCTGCTGCTGAGGGGGCAGTGCCTCACCTGCCTGGCCAACCTGCCTTTCCTGCTGCTGTCTGTGCTCTTGGAGGCTTTCACACAATTCCCGCATCTGTGAATTCCATGCTTGATCCTGGATTTGAGCCAATTCATTTGTGGGACATTTCACCACTGGAGAATATCTAGGAAGAGATGCATGGCTCTCTATGGTCAAGCTTTGGTGATGAGAGTAAATAGACCCACCATCCTTGGAGATCAGGGTTGCCATGACTACGGATGACACATTTCAGCACCCTAGGGCCCACTCCTCAGAGGTCCTCATTAGGGACCCATGCTAAGTGCTCATTGTTTGCATTCTGTCTGAAAACAGCAAATATTGTCATGAAATCAATCCCTGTGGAACAATTGTACAGACATGACCACCTCACTTCCCTTTCCTTTGGTGTTCTTTGACAGGCCCGCGAGAGGAGGGGCAGAGAGCAGGATGAACTATCATGATGAAGGGGCTTATACGCCAAAGCCGGTTGTAACTCTATGAGAAATGCAGTAAGCACGAAACAGAAAGTGAAAACCCCCCAGAAATACAAGTGTTACTGCTTTTTATTTTTATTTTTTAAGCATATGAGTGTTTGCCTTTGTAAGTCTATGCACCGTATGTGCAATAATGGAGGAGATCAGGAGAGTTACAGGACTGGACTTGTGGACAGTAATTACTATCGTGTGGGTGCCAGGAGTCCATCCTGGACTCTTAACCCATTAGTCTTCTCTCCAGCCCAAGTGTTTCTACATTTATACTTCTACTGGAATACTAAAATACTTCTCAAAACATAGCCACTTTTCAAGCCCCAAATAACGATGTGACGATGACCCGCTTGTCACTGGATAATTTTGTCCATTTGTCATCGGTTAATGTGAGCATATTGTTTTCAATCTTTTTATCTTGTTTGTTATTTTATTGCTGAGGTAGGATTGAAACCAGGGCTTCACACCGGCCAGGCAGTGTTCTGTCCCTCCAGCCTTGCTTTGTCCTTCCTCCCACCCTCCAGCCCTCCCTCCCTGCCCCCCTTCCTGGATATATGTGTGGGAGTGCACACACGCAGGCCAGAGGACAGCTGCAGGAGCTGGTTCTCTCCACCACGCAGGTTCTGGGAATCAACCGAACCCAGCTTATCTGGCATGGCAGCAAGTGTCTTTACCTGCTGAGCCACCTTTCCCCTGCCCTCTTATCTGGATATTTAAAGCAATTGTTTAAGTTGTTGTTGATGGGATAGCACGACCCTTTATAGTAGACGAGTTTTGGCTACCAAAGAAATTCCCACCACCACCACCACCACCACTCAATGTTAAGAGTTCTTCATGTAGCAGGATAGATTTTACAGGTGGATTCTATTCTCTAGTTCATATGTCATCTTTGATTTTATTTTCTTTGAGAATTTTATACATGTAAATCCTGAGTTTGGGGCATTTTCACATCCCAGATCCTCTCACTCTCCCCCACCTTTCTTCCTTACAATTTCCTTACTACATTGACGCCCTTCACCTCCCCTGCCCCACCACTGTGTTTGATTACAGATGCGTGCATGAGCTTGAGTGGTGGAGGATATTTGTGGAACACATCTCTACTGGCCAATCATAATTTAGTTCACTGAGACTGAATGTGGTTACCATCCAAGAAGGCTTTACGTCTGCCATTGAGTTGTTTTCTCCATTGTTTCTCAACTTTTATTATTGTCATTTTTTGTTATTCACTTGATTCTTTTTTGTGTCATTCCGCTTTGACCCCCTCTTCTCCCTTTCCGTGTATTTTAAGTTGTTTCCTTGGTGATTACTTGGAAAACTGTAAATAACATCATAATCTTACAACAACCTTGTCTGAATAAAACCAACTTAAGATCCAATATCTTGGGCTCAAATGAGTTCCTATATGTCTCTTGTCTCCCCCCCATTTAATGAGGTCACATATTACATCTTTACACATTGTATCTCAACTAATATAAAATTTATAATTATTATTTTATGCATTGGCCTTTGGGTCACATAGAAAGGGAGAATTATTGACCCAAGTACAAGTCATTGCCCTGAGTGTTTACCGTCATCATTGTCTAGTACACTTTCATTTTAGCCTGAAGTTTCCTTATATTATTTATTGTAGAGATTTACTGAAAATGCACTCGTGGTTTCTGCTAATCCAGAAATATCTTAATTTTTTTCTTCATTCTAGAAGGGTAGTTCCAATAATAATTAGAACTTTTTTTTTTTTGGTTTTTTTCGAGACAGGGTTTCTCTGTGTAGCTTTGGAGCCTGTCCTGGAACTCACTTTGTAGCCCAGGCTGGCCTCGAACTCAAAAAGATCCACCTGCCTCTGCCTCCCGAGTGCTGGGATTAAAGGCGTGCGCCACCACCGCCCAGCAAAAATTAGAACTTTTTGTTTTCCTTTAGTTTGTCCTTTTTCTTATTTACTTACTTTTGGATTTTAGAGGTGGTGTCTTGCTAAGTAGCTAGGAGTGGCCTGAAACTCCTTATGGAGCCTAGGCTGGGCTAGAACTCATGATATGCTGTCTTGACCTCCTGAGTACAGGGATTACAGACCGTCATTATCAGCTCTGTCAGCCTGCAAATACGCTGTCCATTTCATCCAGCTTCCACAGTATCTGTTTGGTATTTACTGAGGATCCCTTTACACAAGGAGTCATTTCTCTTATTTTTAGTTTTCCTCCAATAGTTTTCTGTCTTTGCTGGTTATTTTGAATGAGGGACCCTGGAGATAGCTGTTCCACCATTTTGCATCTCTATGCATTTCTGGACTTGTTATTCTAATCTGCAGAACTTTTAGTCTGTTCATGGATTTGATTATAGAAAATTTACAATGTGTATTTATATCTTAATAGAGATAAGTGTACATTTTTGTGCATTAGTCGAATTATATAGCTATGTATAAATACATCTTGGCATTTAATTTTTGCTGATTTAAATTTAAAGAAAACACATCTCTATGGTAAAAAAGAAAAAAAGCTATTTCAGAACAAGGGGCAATTAAGCCCACGTCTTTTGGATTTTCCTTTGGTCCGTAATAATTTCTCAGTCTTCCCTTGCTTTTCACATTCTTAACTGTTTTGAGGAATCTTGGGCAGACGTTCTGTCCAATATTATTCTATGTGGGGTTTCCTAGTTTCATAGTTATAGTATCATTATGACTTTGGGGAAGAACCACCTCTGAGGGATTTTTCCCTTACACTGTCATGTTATAGCAAAAATGCAGGACGTCAGCATGAGCTATCACTGACGATGTTAAACTTCATTGCTTGGCAAGCAGATACTTATCATTTCTCCACTGTGTAGATTATTTTTCCCCTGCCAGTAATCTGTTCTTTGGCAGCAAGTCACTCAGTCCAGCTGCCTTTCAAGGGAGAGGAGAGGACTGAGCTCCGCACTCTGCGGGATGTGATGGGGCGTGGAATCTGCGGTGCCTGGACAGCTGTTAGAGAGCCTGTT
The DNA here is from genome assembly GCA_902168325.1 of Peromyscus nudipes. Classification (NCBI taxonomy): domain Eukaryota; kingdom Metazoa; phylum Chordata; class Mammalia; order Rodentia; family Cricetidae; genus Peromyscus; species Peromyscus nudipes. The sequence goes on from CABHPH010142581.1 coordinate 70,790, forward strand.
TCTTGTCCCCTGGTCACTTGTTTGTTCTTTTGCTTGCTTTCAATCAGTCTGGACTTACTGATGTTTATTTCCTGAATCACAATGACATCGAGCATCCCTTTCCCAAAATACTTGGGATCAGAAGTGTTTGGTGTTTCAAAGTCTTCTAATCTTGGAATATTTGCATATACATAACGAAATACTCTGGCACTGGAATCCAAGTCCAAACATGCAACTCAGTTTTGTTTCATGGATCCCTGTACATGCAGCCTGGAGGTAACTATAAGTGTTTTTAATGTGCCTGTTTTGACTAATTCCGATTACGTGAGGTCACCTGAAGAATTTCTGTATCATGCTGGCATCCAAAAAGTTTCAGATTTGGAGGGAATGTTAAAATTTCAGCTTTTGGACTGGGGATGCTCGGCCTATGGTACCCTATCTGTTGCCTGTTTAGCCACAGGGAGCACCTCCATTTTGGCTGCGGTGTCTTTTGAGCGTGCCTTATTCCTCTTTTCTCTCCTCTTTTCTCCTTTACCCCTCCCTCTTCTTGGAACTCCCTCCCTTTCTACAGTACAGGATGCCCCAGGATTTTGTCAGCCTCTTTTTCCCCAGTATCCGGGGGCCAGACACACACACACACCACACACACACACACACACACACACACACACACACACACACACACAC